>CM019177.2:1082639-1152988 GCA_009739505.2 Apolygus lucorum
TACAGATCGGTATTTAGATGGTCCCCTATTTAGATTTAGATGGTCCCCTATGAAAATCACCACCTTCCGACTGATAGTAGCCGCTGTGCATGCACATACGTAAAATCCTTGTAACAGCCATAACTCTTACATTTTTCATCCGAATTTGATGAATTTTCTAGGATTGTCCAGATTATTGGAGTGTAGATTGGTCCCCTATGAGGGTAGTGGAAGGTACTTAGAGATTGGTGTTTTGAGATTAACTACTAAGCATCGGATCATCTGTATAATCGGGTTATGGATACGAGGAAGCTATGTGCCACACCCACTTGGCAGACTTTTTGTTTTTGTTTGGTTGGTAATAGATGACAAAAATGATGACAGTTGACAATCGAAAAAATGTACTGTTATAAATAGAAGGTAGACACGCGCCGGCCACTGTTTAGGGATTCTAAACGGACTCCTCCAAAATTGGCAACTGCGTCATCAAATATTGTCAAGTTTCTTCGAGATTGATCTTGGGTTCCATGGGTACCGCGCTCTGAGGAAAGGGGCACGTTATCAGCGAGCAAAAACTCTCTATTATCTGAGGAAGGCGAATGTAGAATATTGAAGTTCTCCTTTAGTATTCTATGTTGGTTTGCCTAAGAATGACTCTCATAACGTTCTCAAAAAGCCATCTATAATATTATACTGTTACGTATCAGTGGCGCCTCCTCCAGGCAAACATAGCAAACACTGTTTGCCTTAATAAAAATAAGCAAAATGAATAAATTAATTTTTGTTGAGATTCTCCTATATTGCCATCTTTTTCAAGTAATATAATAGCCAATTTTGGAAAATTTAATATAATTTAGGTACTTTTTCATTATTACCAAGTAAATTAGATGAAATAGGAGAATGGAATAAGAAAGTACGTATTTTGCCTTGGATACTAGCCGCACAACACACCATAGACTTGGAGAGGTCGGTAATGTAGATGATTGCAGATGATAAGCGAACTAGCGCGGGGCAAAGCGATGCAAGGCAAGCAGTTCAAAAAAATGAATTTTTCGGGACTGTTTAACGCCAATGTTGTTTAGAGTGAGAGGCGACGATCGGCGGGGGGGGGGGGGGTAATCGCGGTGTCAAGTATTACCATACCCCCACTACCACGCTATCAGCTGTTGCAAACAATCGGAGAAACTGTTTCGTGACTTGAAAGCAGAGAGAAACTTGGAAGATGAGTCATGGATAGTAATTAACCCATGCATGGCAAGTCATAACATATCCATCCAACCACATTATCTCAAGGAAGGAAAATTTAGATTTTTGGCCACTGCAAATAGCGGCTGCCTGGCGCTGACTGGTGTCCCGTTCCCGATTTTACTGTACCTAATCGTTTTCTTGTTGATAGGTACCTACTTGGAAATAGTTGCATAATATTGAACCCCCCGATGGTTTACGTTTGAGGTAGGTAGCTGCTACGTATATTTTGAAAATCGAATATTAAAAAATCCGTCCGTCCGCGGAACTTTCTTAATTATAATGGACCGATTTTAATGAAATTTGGTTATAAGAGCTCCATTTGGGGTTTACTTGTGCCCCCGAAGGTTTGTCAGTCACTTCTGCGGCGGTGAAACATTAGGACTGTAACTTTTAAGGCCCCTCTCTCGAAACTCTCGTTATGAAGGTATTGTTTTTTCACCAATTTGAGATAGGTACCTACATTGAATTTTTAGAATCGAATCAACCCACCAGAGGATAAACTATCAGCTCTCATGAGAACTTGAAGGTCGAACTTACGATAAATGTGAAACACGAGTGTGAATCGCAAAAGAGGCCTTATCACCTTAAAATTTTAGCTGACCAAAATGCGATCGATGTTCGTTTCTTTGGGTTGTACATGTTTTGCTTCCTTAACCAACCGGTAATCAAATTTCTAAACCAAGGAATTCTTATATTCTTCAAACGGAGTGTGAAGGGTTTATTTCATCTAAATAAACAACATTTTGAAGCAAAAACATGATTGGTAGGTAGTGACGAGGGTAAAGCTGACGCTTTATCTTCAGAAAAATAATAAACCTTTGTGTAATAATTTGCAGCGTTTTTCGTTACTGTTTATTCTTCTGTGACTGGCCAAGCTGTTTGCCTCACGAATATCTCACGAGACGCCACAGTTACGTATAGCCATATCGGGGACCAGAAAATGGATTCAAGGAGAAGGAAACTTGTATTTCTATTAGATCATGTGTTCACGTTCAGGACTACACAACACAAAAGCTTTTACATTTTCCTCAATAGCAACTCCAACAATCAATTATTGGAGACACCTAACGCTATTGATAATATTAAACTGAAAACGCAAGAATGACAGGATTGTAATGACGCGGACTCCATCAGGATCGATGTAGTTCGACTGGAGGTGTTGATGGTGATGCGAGATTACTCCTTAACGTGTGATAACATACAGGTAATGTACTTTTTGACGGTCTCGTCATTGCAGGAGACAACTATCAATTTTTCTCCACTCCCTGCTAGGTCACCAATATCGGTTAGTGCGCTTCTCAAACACCTACACCTACACTTTCCATAATACGTGCTTCCAGGTTTTGTCCGAGTCGGTTATTCTGTAGTGTAGGAATGAGATTGGAGTCGAAATTGAAAAAAAAAAACCTCCTTCTTACCAGGCCTTTTGACACCAGGGACAGAAGGTCAGTCTAAACCAAGGCTTACCACCGTGTCATGGATTCCCATCATCACTCTTTGTGAATATGCAGGGAAACTGGTGACAAAATGTCCGAACGCTAAGAGGTTTTTGAGCAGCTCAATTGCAACAAAAACATTTCCACTTCACCAATGTCCAATTCTCAAGAGTGTAAAGACAATGTGTTTTTGTTTTTGTTTTTTTTTGAAAGACGTGATTTCTGTACCTACCCATATCTCATCAATTAATAGTCCTACAGAAAACTAAAAAACGCCTGCCAAGTGGGTGTGGCACATAGCTTCCTCGTATCCATACCCGATTATATAGATGATCCGATGCATAGTAGTTAATCTCAAAACACCAATCTCTAAGTACCTTTCACTTACCCTCACAGGGGACCATCTACACGCAAATCTGGACAATCCTAAAAAATGTCATCAACTTCGGATGAAAAATGTAAGTTTTATGGCTGTTACAAGGATTTACGTTTGCGCATGCGCAGACGCTTCTGTGAATTTTAAGGCCTTGATTTTCATTGGGAACCATCTACAACCTAATTCCGTGTAATCCCTGAAAATTTCATCGAAATCGGATGGAAAATGTAGAAGTTATGGCCCGTTACAAGGAAATTCACGTTTGCGCAGTGGCCTCTATCAGTCCGAAGGTGGTGATTTTCGTAGGGGACCAACTAAATACTAGTCTGTAACATCCCTGAAAATTTAATTAAAAACGCTGCAAATTATGACACAATGGTATATTATTTTTCTTTATAGATCACTCGTCTGCAAAGCCACCAACCATCCAACATGAAGAAAAACATCGATCGCATTTCGGTCAGCTTTAATTTGAACGGAGATTAGGCCTCTTTTGCGATTCACACTCGTGGTTTCTGATTCATCGTACGTCCAAACTTCAAATTCTCGTAGTGAGCGAACGGTTTGTCCTACAGAACTCCGAGTGGTCTCAAAAAATTCTATAGAATCTTAAATTGAAGGAAAAACAATACCTTTATATCAAAATTTTTTTAGTTAGGGCGTTTTCAAAATTTCAAAATTGATTTTGGAACTCTTAGAAGTGACCTACATCAACCAAAATCTTCGGGGCACAACTAGACCCCAAATGGAGCCTACATACCAAAATTTCATCAAAATTCGGTCAATGCTAAGTGGCAAAGTGCCGCGGACGGCGGACGGACGGCCAAATTTTTATTCGATTTTGGATTCTACGTACCTTGAAACGTAAACCATCAAATTTTGAGGGGGGTGTTTAAAATTTTTGCTTCTGAGTCTACCAAGGTAGTGGAAGCTTTGTTTTCACTTTTCAAGGACGAAAAAAAAAGTTCTCCAAAATCAAAATGTCCACTCGCGTTTTGCGTTTTAGACCTTTCTGAACAATTTTGGTTCTGGGTCTGTGTTGTGATCAGCGACCTCTTCGCATTTCTGTCCATTCGCTTCCTTAGCTCAGTGGTAACGAGCTCCGACTCAGAAGTGTAAATATAGTTTAGTCGGACGATAGGAGATCCGATCCCCGGTCGAGGGAAGTTAATTTTTGATGATTCAACATTGTGGCGCAGTCATACCGGACACGAATAGTCTCCTTAGCATTTCTCAGAGAAACATTAATTCATTAAAAAGATTGGGTCATCAAAACAACTCCCTCTCAAGACACGAGTCGAGCCACCGCCTATTCGGACAAACGTTGCGGTCAGCAGATCCCCCACCCCGTCAATAAGGAACAATAACAAAAAACTCCGAAGCCAGTCAAAAATGCGCGTTCTCACTGGGTTGGAAAACGCCGGCCAAGGAGGTAACGCCTGACTAGGTAACGGAGTAGGTACCTGAGATTTCCTAATGGGGGGGAGATGTTGTGATCAGCTACCTCTTCGCATGTCTGTCCATTCGCTTCCTTTGCTCAAGTGGTGGGAGCTCCGACTCAGAAGTGTAAATATAGTTTAGTCGGACGATAGGAGATCGATCCCCGGTCGAGGGAAGTTAATTTTTGATGATTCAACATCTGTGTGTCTGTCTGTCTGTCATTAATTCCTTGTAACGCGCATAACTATACGAAGTTATTGTCCGATTTCTATGAAATTTTCAGGGATTGTGCGGGTTGGTGTGTAGACGGTCCCCTATGAAAATCATCATCCCCGGACTGATAGAAGCAACTGCGCATGCGCAAAAGTAAATTCCTTGTAACAGCCGTAACTTCAACTGTCCCCCTGGGGTCGCGGGTTCGAAGCCCAGCTGAGGCTAAGTATTTTTTTTGATCCAATCACATACATCTACTCACTTAATCTTTCATCCGAATTTGATGAAATTTTCTAGGATTGTCCAGATTAGCGTGTAGATGGTCCCCTATGAGGGTAGTGAAAGGTACTTAGAGATCGGTGTTTTGAGATTAAGTAATGTGCATCTGATCATCTGTATAATCGGGTCATGGATACGAGGAAGCTATGTGCCACACCCACTTGGCAGACTTTTTTTCTTGGTCGATTCCAAAGGTTCATTATTGAAAATAATAAACCAAAAAATCGGATGGAAAATGTGGAAGTTATGGCCGTTACAAGGAATTCACGTTTTCGCATGCGCAGTGGCTACTATCAGTCTGAAGGTGGTAATTTTCATAGGGGACCATCTACACACCAACCCGCACAATACCTGAAAATTTCATCAAAACCGGACGAGGAATTCATGACAGACACACAGACACAGAACCAAGATTGTTCAGAAAGGTCTAAAACGTAAAACGCGAGTGGAAATTTTGATTTTGTAGAACTTTTTTTTTCATCCTTGAAAAGTGAAAACAAAGCTTCCGCTACCTTGGTAGACTCGGAAGCAAATATCATTGAAAAGCTCTTTAAATTTTCTTAACCGATCAAAAAATCCCAACCTTTTTGATGGTTTAATTTCGGATATTCGGAGTCAAATTCGCGAAATTACCTTAATTTCTTGTTAATTTGGACAGGAATGGGTTTTTTAACCTAATTTCTAAAATGTACCTATCTTAATATCGAGTTTTATGAAAATTCTGGTTATATCCAACATGAGCATCAGTGTCGTGGCACTGAATCTCTGAAGCAACATCCGCTATATATCGATATCTTGGCAACGTAGCTTTTAAAGCAACTCTGTAAAATTGCCGATTACGATGGCCAGCGCCATAATGTTTTTAACACGTTGGCTGCGGGAGCCCATTCCCGAGTTTCGCCGTGTCCTGAAACGCTTTTTCGAGCAAATCAGCGCCTAACGCAGGTTTTCCATCGCTTCTGCGCATAATTATGACAAAAAACCGCATTTTTTTCGTCAAATTAATTTTTTCGATTACTTGTCCATCATCCGCCCCAGGCGAGGAATTTTCCTCGGCGCCTGCAGAAACAATGAGTAAAGCGCGTATAGACTAGACCCGCACAGCACCAACCCTGCAGAAAACACCCCTTTTCCTGACAGTTTCTTTCGTCTTCCTCCGAAGTCCAAAGACATAGAAACAATTTATACTTACTCGGGGGGTGTTAAGGAGCCAAACAATATAAGACATTTTTTTTTAATGCCTCACAGACGAAAATATTCAGAGAAAATCGATTCTTCAACTTCAAATGATTATTAATCGAAAAACATCCCATCGATCGTGGAACTGAAGGTACCAGTCCGTTAAGAAATCAATATAGATCGAAATTCAGCATCGATTACAATATAAAATCGAAATTAAGCTGAGGAGCGATCGAAAACCAGTCGTGTCAGATGCTTTTCATGATTACTGTGCATCACCCCGCACACGAGCAGAAACGATTTGATGAACTCTCCATCGACCCGCACCTGACGTGTTAAAACCATTTCCCCTCATTTGTGTGCGAATTTGGCATCAATTGAATAAACATTGGAGCGATTGGACCTACATTTTCCTTGCCAAGTGAAGGGTTAAGGAAATATAACTTTTCAAAATTTCCATTCAATTCTTTAAAGCACAAAAATTCTAAAATTTGAAAATTTGTCTTGGGGAAAACAAATTTATTTTCCCACTCTAAACGGACTTCCGTTGTTAAATAGCTTTCCAACGGTTTAATCAAACAATTTTTTACAATCGAATTTAGAGGAAAATTTTGTGTTTGACAGTGTGAAAAATGGGATTTTTTAAAAAAAAGGAAGTCGACGTTATGGAGGGGAACTACGAAGTCTACTGCGCAGCCGCTCCTCCTACCCTTCGTCAAACCCTATAGGAACTTTTTTTTTGATTTGTGGTGCACAAACACCTCTTGGCGTTTAGACATTTGATCATCAGTCTTCCTGTACACATTCCTAAACTTGCCTAAAGCACTGAGCAGACACGGGAATGAGATGGCTTGATCTCGTCCTGAAGCGTTTTGGTACCTATAGATCCATCGGTTGTCTTGTTTAGAATGACCTTCTGTGATTGATGAAGAGAAAAGGCTCAGCCTAGCCCATAAAATCAAAGTTGGTTTCAAGAAAATTTTCCATTCTCATCAAGTTCCATGTAATTTATATGTTTCCTTGAAGTTGAGTATGAATATGAATCTATACTGGGTGTTTCACGAAAAGGTTACACCCCCCTTCATTTTCGCAAAATACAGCGTAAAAAATTCCGACCAACGCAATTCTTCATGATTTTTTGTGAGAATCTCAGGAAAAACACTTTTGCGCAAAAAAGTTGCGCGCAATCGTGCGCAATTGACGCTAACTTAATTTTTTCAAATGGAATCCCCCTTTTTTTTATTACAGATTCGGATTCTACGTCAAAATTCATGAAAAATTCATACCCGAATCGATTTTTTTTATTGCGCGCGACCTGGCTTTTTGAACGCTCTAAGGGCCGGGGGTACAACACCCGTTTAAACGTCACTCATCGATTAAACTACTGTTTAAACGGAGAATGCAGTTTAGGGCTGGGGTACAAGTTCCTAAACTACGCTTTTAGTTCCTGATAAGAGCTAAACTAAGACTAAAGTTAAACGGTCGCTGATGGCCGTTTGAGCTGAGCTTAGTGGGTAATAACGAGAAATATTGTTACCAATGTGGTGAAGTATTTTGGTTGAGGTTGAATTTTATTAAATATATTGTAGTAGCTGCTCAACTATGCTACATTATTCACTGACGATTTTAGTGTAGAAGTTAGTCTGTACAAATATGCATTAAATTTAACCCAGCGGCGGGCGCGGGGCGGACCTCAGGTCCGCCGTTGCTGTTTTTTTATTCAGAATCGAAAACTATCGGGAAATTTTGAACTCCCACTCCCGGTAATCCTTCTACAAGACCCCCTCCAACATTTCCGGTACCCCTCTTTCTTTCTCTACTTCTTATCTATCTTTTCTACTTCTATTTTTTCTATTATTTCTATTGTTTTATCAAATGTTACCATTACACATTTTCCTAACTTTCATTCTAAGTCAGAAATAATCATTTTTTCCATCTTCTCTAGAAAAGTGATGGATAAAATATGTGGAGGCAGACGGTAGTAGATACATTTTCGCAAGTTACGAGTTCCTGAGTTTTTTTAGTGAGAAAAAAGTGAGATACCTACTTATGTATTACCAATGTAGGGGAATATTGCAGTACTATTAAGAAACTATATTGTGTTGATAAAAATGAATACTTTTAAATGCTCACATGTTTTTGAGTACATTTTTTTCCTTTTCGCGGCCCTAATCCTACACTTAGGAACGCTAAACAACAAAGAGCGGCCCTCAGGGCCGCCCGCGCCCGCCCTTGTTACACTCAGAGGCGCGCTCACCCGAGGGTTAAGGAATACCTAGTTGGAAAAAGCATTCAACAATTTGAACATTAAAATAGGAAAATATTCCAGCTTTTTATTCAAGTTTTAATGAACTAAATATAGTTATTTCAAGAACGGAATCAAGAGAGGTAAAGTCACAAAACTACATACAGGTACATTTGTGTATTTTTCGGAAAAAATATACAGAATATCTCAAAACATTATTGATTTGTAATAGGTACAGTCATTTAATAATTAGATATCAGTCAGGTCCTTTACTCAGTTACACAATGATTGATACCTACAGAATAATATTGTATTGATAAAATAAAATGGGAAGGTAGGAGGAAACTACCATTAGGAATAGGGCAGCACCCTTCGTAGGAGACGTATCTTCAGTTGATCGTGGTAATCACCTGAAAAAAATGAATTGGGTATGACGAAAAGAGTTGTGAAGTAGGTAACTATGATGAAGAGTGACGTAAGAGAGTAGTTAACAAAATGCATCTACAGTATTACGAGCAATTTGAGCTTCATAAGTGCTGTAGATACCTACTTGCTGGTTTTGCAGGAGTGATTTTTGGTAATACATTCTATCAGGTATTCTACCGATCGTTATGATTATTTACGTTGTAACGGTTTTTTAAGAGTTATGGGAAAAAAACCGAAATACTTCCCAGCCAGGAAAGAGAGAACGCAGACTACTACTGGTCTCCAAACCTCCCCATACAACCAGCCACTAAATCCTTTTCTTGGAAATGGCACTTTCTCTTTCCTGTTGGTTTTCTTTATTTTTTATTTTTTTTATTTTTATTTTTTCTCTAACTTAACAAGGTACCTTGATAGAAAGAAACTTATTCTAACAAATCAGACCCTATCATTTAATTATCCTAGCTTCTTGGAAGGTTATATCGGCATCTGACAGGAACTTCAGGGAAGATGTTGGCTGGAACTTCTTGTAGTAATCTGGACTGGAACTTCAGCTGTGAACCCAGTGGGAAGCAGGAACTTCTGATAGAACTTTGAATTCCACCTTTGAGTAGAGATGTTAGAAGGAACTTCTTGAAGTGATCTGGACTGGAGCTTCAACTATGACTCAGAAAAAATTAACGAAGCAGGAACTTCTGGTAGAAATCTTGATTCACCCTTCTGTGGGGATTTCAGCAGGAACTTCGAAGAATAGTCTGGACTGGAACTTCAGCTATTAACTCAGTGAAATAGAACAGGAATCTGGACTGGAGGTTCAGCTATAATCTCAGCAGTAAACAGGAAGCAGGAACTTCACAGAATATAAGTGAGCCTCATAACCCCCGCCAGCCCATTGGCTCGCGGGGTATTAGGGGAGGCGCTCAGAGGCGCCCCAGGCAGGGGCGTCGGCCATCCTCCCCCTCTTCCTCTTCCTCATCATCCCTACCCTCATCCTCATCCACTGCCTCTTTGAACCACCAGTGTGCCCATTGTGAGCGGGCATTCACTACCAGGTCCGGCCTTGGTCTCCACATCAGACGGAAGCATCCTGTTGCTGCTAATGCTGCTATTGATATTGAACGAATACAGCCCAGGTATGCTTCCTAGGAACTGCGCAGGATGGCGGCAGATGAGGCAGTGGCTGTGCGTAATGGGGTACGTAATATTAATGTTTATCTGAATGAACGTTTTCCCACGCGCACAGTCATTGCAATCAAGAACATCCGCCTGAAGCCCCACTATAAGCAGCTTGTCCAGGAAGCTATCCTGGCAAATAGCAGTGGGGCTTCTCCCGCATCTCCTATTGCTGATGTGGAGCAGCAGCCTGCCATTCAGTATCCCTCCCCCGGGACCTCCGGTCTTCTTACCGATCTGAAGACCGAAGTTCTGAGGCTCGGGGGGCAGGTAGGTCGTATTGAAGGCTATGAAAGCACCTACCTGCAGGATCTGGTGAGGCGGGCTGTTGAAGGGCTGGATAACCTGGAAGACGAGGTTGCAGCCTATTTAGGGAGAATCTTCCCGCGGGTTGGGGATGCGACCGTGACGCGGCACCAGGGGGGACCTCCTCCCAGAATGGTGTTGCGTGGAGGTCGCAGAGCAGCTAAACAAGCAAGACGGCGGGAGTACCACCGGGTTCAGAGTTTGTGGAGGAAGCATCCGGCGCGTGTGGCTGCGGAGGTACTGGAGGAGCCTGGGGAAAATCAAGTTCAACCCCCTCTCCAGGAGTTTGTGGATTTCTGGGGGCCCCTTCTGAGTGCTCCCAGTCACGACCCTGGGGAGTGTGTGGTTCCCCCAGTCTCCACCAGGGATTCCTTGCGCAGCATCATGTGCTCGCCAGTGCTGTCTGACGAGGCACACAAGTGCCGTGTCAGGAACTCCACTTCCGCTGGACCCGATGGTGTTTCCGCCCGACGCTGGAATAAAGCACCTAAGACGATTAAGCTGCTCATCCTCAACCTGCTCCTCCTTGCGGGAAGACCCCCGAAAGCATTAACCCGTACCCGAACCGTGTTTATTCCCAAGAAAGGGGGAAGTGGGCCTGGAGGCTATCGACCGATCTCTGTATCTTCGGTAGTCTTCCGCCACTTCCAAAAAGTACTGGCATCTCGCCTCCAGGTGGCTGGTGTCATTGGTGATGTCCAGAGAGCGTTTTGGCCAGCGGATGGCACAGCGGAGAACCTTACAGTTCTCCAAACTGTCATCTCGCTGGCCCGTATTAAACGCCGGCAACTCCATCTCGCCGCTCTGGATGTCGCTAAGGCCTTTGACACAGTCAGTCACCTTGCCCTGACCGATTGCCTTCGTGGTGTCGGGGCCCCATCTCGGTTAATCGAGTATGTGGCCTGTCTGTACCAGGAAGGCGTGACGGTCCTCGAGGCAGGAGGTGAGGTGTCAGGGGATATACGGATTGGGCGTGGGGTACGCCAGGGGGATCCCCTATCACCACTCCTCTTCAACCTGGTCGTGGATACAGCCTTGGGTAAGCTGCCCACAGAAGTAGGGTTTGATCTCGCCCCTGGGGTGCGAGTAGGAGCATTGGCTTTTGCCGATGATGTTATCCTACTCGCAGAAACCCGTGAGGGCTTGCAGATCGCCCTCAATGCATTTGCTAAGCAGCTAGCCGGGTGTGGACTTGTGGTTAACCCTGATAAGTGTGGGTCGGTCTCCTTGGTCCCGTCGGGTCGCCAACATAAGGTGAAAGTTGTGGATGGGGGTTTTGTCGTTGGACAGTCCCCCATCCCATCTCGATCCGTGTTGGAGGTCTGGCGGTACCTTGGAGTCGACTTCATGGGGGTGGCCACTATAACTGCCAGCCGTGTGGACCTTGGTAGAGCGCTAGCTCGCGTTACCAAGGCTCCATTGAAGCCACAGCAGAAGCTGCGCCTCCTTCGCACGTACTTACTGCCGAAGCTAACCTATGGGTTAGTCTTTGGCAGGCTTACGGCGGGGAGGCTGCAAGAATTAGATCGAGAAGTTCGCTCTGCTGTGCGCTCTTGGCTGAAGTTCCCACCTGGTGTCCCAAGTGCCTATGTTCATGCACCGGTCAAATCCGGTGGGCTTGGTATTGTGTCTCTCTCGGCATGTATCCCTTCTCTGCGCCGCCGGCGCCTGCTAGCCCTTCAAGGGTCGAGCTGGGAGGTCGCCCGTGCGGCTGCTGATCTTGATTTTGTCAGGCAGCAGTTAGCATGGTGCGACCGAGCAACACCATCTGCTCCAAAACCCAGTTGTCTGCTGAGTTCGCTGCTGCGCTGCATGAATCAGTAGATGGTAAAGAACTCCGACAGTGCTCCGAAAGCCTTGTCTCATCCCAATGGGTAGATTGGGCTTCGGAGGGCATTGGGGCCCGCGACTACCGACACTTTCACGCCATCCGCGTGGCATCTTTGCCAACTGCGGTGAGGTGTTCAAGAGGTAGTCGCGGGACAACCCTACCCCTTTGCCGCGCCTGTCGGAGTGGAAATGAACATTTATATCATGTAGTGCAGCAGTGTCCTCGGACTCATGGTGGCCGCATTCTACGTCATGATGCGGTCGCCAAGCAGATAGCAGGTGCTTTGTCATCTAGCGGCTGGGATGTTGAGAGAGAGAGATTGTATCACATGCCAAGTGACCAGGGTAAGAAGCCCGACATTGTTGCCGTCAAGCCCGACCAGTCTTGCATTATCCTGGATGTCCAAGTTGTCAATGGCAGCTTGGACATGGAGCAGACTTGGCGGGCTAAGATAAGAAAGTATGATAGAGATGATTTACGGCAAGCAGTGTCGGAGCTAAAAGGAGTGGCACCCAACAACATCAGGGTGATGGCTGCAACCTTGTCATGGCGCGGTGTGTGGTGCGGGAAAAGTGCCACGGAGTTGCGTGAGTTGGGCATCTCGGTAGGCGTACTCCGTGGTATCACCACCCGTGTCCTGCTCGGCTCATATTTGAACTGGTGGTCGTTTTATAGAGGCACTTCCCTTCATCCTTCTCTCCCACCCCCACCTTCCTCATCTTCACTTATCCCTAGGGCCGGCGTCGGGTGAGTCCTGGGCGTCCTCCCCATTATATTTGATTTATTTATTTTTTTTTTAAATTTATGGCGTGCCCCCTCCGTCACCAAAGACATTTTGTCTTGAGGGGAGTTCATTGAAAAAAAAAAAAAAAAAAAAAAAAAAAAAATTGAATAGAACTTCAGTATAGCCTCTTTGGTATTAATTTCCCCTTTTTAGTGATTGTAATTTCCAGAATAAATTTATAGTAGTCAGTTCTTTTTATGATGTTCTCTCTAAATTGGCAGAGATTGATAAGAGGTTCTTCCTCTATATTTCAATCTGTTCAAAAAAACGTCTGCCAAGTGGGTGTGGCACATAGCTTCCTCGTATCCATAACCCGATTGTATAGATGATCCGATAGATAGTAGTTAATCTCAAAACATTAGAGCATCAAAACAAGATAATCAGTAACATCCTTGAAACTTTCATTGAAATCGGATGGAAAATGTAGAAGTTATGGGCGTTACAAGGAATTCACGTTTGCGCATGCGCAGTCGCTTCTATGAGTCCGGGGATAATGATTTTCATAGGCGACCATCTACAACCTAATCCACATAATCCCTGAAAATTTCATCGAAATCGAGTGGAAAATGTGGAAGTTATGGCCGTTACAAGGAATTTCACGTTTGCGCATGCGCAGTAGCTACTATCTATCCGAAGGTGGTGATTTTCATAGGGACCCATCTAAATACTAATCTGTAACATCCCTGAAAATTTCATTGAAATCGGATGGAAAATGTAGAAGTTATGGCCGTTACAAGGAATTCACGTTTGCGCATGCGCAGTCGCTTCTATCAGTCCGGGGATGATGATTTTCATAGGGGACCGTCTACACACCAACCCGCACAATCCCTGAAAATTTCATCGAAATCGGACAATAACTTCATATAGTTATGCGCGTTACAAGGAATTGATGACAGACGGACAGACAGACAGACACACAGACAGACAGACACACAGACAGACAGACAGACAGACACGGAACCAAAATTGTTCAGAAAGGTCTAAAACGCAAAACGCGAGTGAAAATTTTGATTTTGGAGAACTTTTTTTTTTCGTCCTTGAAAAGTGAAAACAAAGCTTCCGCTACCTTGGTAGACTCGGAAGCAAAAATTTGGATTTCACAATGGAATAAGTTATAACTCCTTTGTGAATTCTTAGGGGTTGAAGCTTGCACTAGTCAGTTAAGGCCAGTCAGTATTATATACCATGTTAAGCTTGATTGGTTCTGTCAAATCTGAATGACCGAGTAAATTTCCGTCGTGTGGGATGCTCGGTAGAGTCCTTTTGCCTTCATCCTGCACTGCCCTCTAGCGAGACTCCTGTGTCTTATCGTCCGTTCGCCGGTCCGCCGCTAGGGCGCTTCCGCATCTCTTTCCCCGCCGTGATAGGGTTTCTCGCGCCTCCAACAGGTGGCGACTCTTTCCATCTTCAGGTCTTGGTGATGACGGGAAACTGCCGTTCATTTCTCCGTTAAATTTATTTGTTTTCATTAGTAATTTTATGGGAATGGACATCTTTTCTTTTCTACAGAAGCATCCCATTTACTTTCAGGTACGTTTGCATATTATCAGTGGTTATTATTGTTTGATCATTGGGAATTGATAACTTTGGCAAAATTTGTAGGTCTCATGCTGTCAATCAGTACCTACTTAATTATCTTGAAAATGGTGAGCAGGTGTGCAATCGCCACAACGTACATCAACCAATATTCGAAACAAAGTTGCTTGCTAGTGAAAGAAATAGTAGTTATCACTGCTCACTTTCACATTATCGTCGGAAGTATTCGGCATGCAAAATTTCTTTTAATGATAAGAAATAGGATAAAATTAATATGTCGTAAGTACTCACCACATCTTCGAAAAACCGGTTCTTGGACGGAAAGACTCTTTCTTGAATAACCGACTTTTGGGTCGATCATGAAAGTTAATAGGTACGTCGTTTTCATCGTTGGCAACTCCAAAATTGCACAAAAATTAGGTTTTGGAGAACCCTTTTTTGG
Source organism: Apolygus lucorum (assembly GCA_009739505.2). Taxonomy (NCBI): domain Eukaryota; kingdom Metazoa; phylum Arthropoda; class Insecta; order Hemiptera; family Miridae; genus Apolygus; species Apolygus lucorum. The sequence continues at coordinate 1,097,530 of CM019177.2, forward strand.
TGGCACATGTTTTTTCATCATTTTTTGACGCTGAATCACAGGGTGTCATCCGTTTTTCAATTTGACTGGAATTTTTCTAAATGGCGGCCAAAAATTCGGTTGTTATAAGGGAAAAAAAATCGATCTTTTAAAATCGTTATGAGTTTTTAGGCAATTTTATTCAGTTCAAGCGTGATCGTGCTGCCAGTTTTTATTTTAACTCCACCGTAGACGGCCCCAAGCCCGTGGTTCAACAGGAGGTGAGAAAATAAAAAATAAACTTGATTTCGACCACAAAACTGATGTTTTCGTGAAAGAAATGTTAATTTTTCCTCTTGAAATCTTGGTCTTCCTCAAAACGGATGACACCCTGTGATTCAGCGTCAAAAAATGATGAATGATGAAAAAACATGTGCCACCCTAAGGGTTCTCCAAAACCTAATTTTTGCGCAATTGTGCAGTTGCGCAACTTAGAGCGTTCAAAAAGCCAGGTTACGCGCAATAAAACAAATCGATTCGGGTATGAATTTTTCATGAAGTTCGACGTAGAATCCGAATCTGTAATTAAAAAAAGGGGGGGGTTTTATTTGAAAAAATGAAGTTAGTGTCAATTGCGCACGATTACGCGCAACTTTTTGGCGCAAAAGTATTTTTCCCGAGATCTTCACAAAAAATCATGAAGAATTGCGTTGATCGGAATTTTTTACGCTGTATTTTGTGGAAATGAAGGGGGTGTAACCTTTTCGTGAAATACCCTGTATATTCCAAGAGTTCCAACATCCAATGGGGAAGTCAATAAATACCCTTGTTGCCTCTACACTCTCACAACAACTAAGAATCTGTCAGCGACTTCTCTTTAAAAACCTCTTTCATTCAGCGAGGCAATTATAACACCTCAACATGCCTACCCAGTAACCTGGTTTTTTAGACCAGAAACCAAATTCCCTTCAATTTTCCTGACTTCTCAACCTCATCCACTTCACCTTCAAATTTTTAGAGTAATACAAATAAACCCGTCAAAGTCAGTAAATTCAGTCAGTCAGATCGACTAAAGTAAATTTCTCAAGCAACATTTTTATTCCAAATTTTAACCGTAACAAAAACACTACGGCTATCAGGTGACCTGTACTTCTACGCCGCTCATTTAATGCAATATTGTGTCATATTTCAAAATTTTCGGGTTTCTGAAGAAAAAACTCTCTTGGAGGGCTAAAAACTTGCATGCGTGCCTTGTCGCATGGCCTTGCGTGCATTGTCGTACCTCTCCAGCACTCGTAAAATATTAATGGAAACAGTGTCACTTCTCAGTTATTAGAGAGTTACAGCAACATTTGGAACCATTCAGACGTGAGAAACTGCTAGGGCGAGCATCGAGTGGATGCTAACTTTCCGACGTGAGACTCACATGATTGACGTTGCTTTAGATTTTTCAACACTCCATAGGTACGTCGACTCAATCCGAGGTTTTTGTTTTCGTTGAACCGATAAAGGAAAACAGGAAGGAAAATATAAAGAAATCAATGAAGTACGCTCGTTTATTACCCAAAATAATCGTAAAAGTATAAATAAATAAATGCAAAATGAATGTAAGCACCTAATCGTGCATTTCAGTTCGTCCCCTTGTCTGAGGAGTTGATGACAGACAACCGAATTCAACGAGATTGGTAGTTTATGATCGACCTCGGGCTAATCAACCTTTTCGTATTATATTCCAATATTACCTTTTCGAAGTAAAATAAATACAAAGTCGGTCAAAAAGGTAGAGGAAACTTGCCTTCAATGGGGAAGAAATTGAGATCGATTGTCCAACTGATGTCATCGAGATTGAACACCCGCCATCCACACTTCAGAAGCCGCAACAGACTGAAATGTATAAGGGAGCAATATTCACTTCAAGCGAAATGTATAAGGGACCAATGCTTCAATCTTCAATTCACTTTACTGTGACCCCGAAGATAAAGAACTCGCGAAAGATTCACCGAAACTCTTCAAAACGAAAGAAACAGAATGATCAGCTGATTGATGGCGGCCTTTAGCTCAGCCACAAAAACAAGGAGTTGACCTAGTAGGTTATCTCACGTCGAAAACGCGAGAGGGCCAAGTCAACCGTCTTCCGTGAGCCTCACGTCATGCGCGAGGCTCGCGTTTTCGACGTGAGTCTTGCGTTTTTGTACGTATCTTGGCCCGCTGTAACTCTCTATTCACCAAATACATTTGACGTTGAGATATTACACTAATGCATTAAATGAGCGACACTATGAATTTTGAGTTCATGCTGATCACCTTTCTGTGATCTAGACCTACTCGAGTCAGGTTGGGATCCCCTCAGTTGGACCATTTTTGCAGTTCCTACTCGAGTGCCTGGTATGTGGCTTTGTCTGACTGAGGCCATTACACCACTCTCCTCAACAATATTGAGTAAATCAAGAAGTTATTCATCGAGAACAGCGTCAACATGGGGCTGTCGTGGATGAACCAGCGGGAAATCTACCCTCAACCAAACAGGAGTAGCAGAGACGTTGCAGCCGCCTTGTCTCCTCTATTTCCAATATCTCGATTCTTAGGCATTCTTCCCTACTCAGACGCCTTCGACTTTTCCAATGGCTGGCTCGTCTATTCTCTATCGCTCCACTTCATCCTCCTGGGAGTCAATATCTTTCACAAAATATACCTCGCAGTGACTCTCGGCTTCTCTGGATACAATAGATACAGATTCCTCCAAGATTTTGAAATCATTCTCAACTACGTGACTGTTATTACCCACTTGATCCAGCTCACGTTCAAAAAACAAAACTTGGGATCCATCTTACGGAAAACGGCTGAAATTGACACATTTTGGGTCATATACACCAAACATTTTGCCAGAAATTACTTCATCGGAGGCGCTTTGTGGCTTGTAGTTCCCCTCACGCTGGAATTTAACAATTTGGAGCAAGTCGTGTCACTGACGATATTTTTCACTATCGTTATGGTGTTATGTTCATTTCTGGAAGTCCTGAGGTGCCATCTAAAATGCATCGTCGAACAATTGCAACCTGATAAAGTTCATCTCGCAAACCTCATTGAAACTCACAACACGATCGTGCGCCTCGCTGCGGCCATAAACGAGTTATTCTCCTGGCAAATATTGTGGATCTGCATCAGATGCTCAGTGACGTTTGTGATCGACATTTTCATGTTGCTCAAAATCGTGAGCACCACCGACCTGAAAGAGACGTACATCGAGTTTATAATGTCGACGAGCAGCAGTTTATGGGACTTCCTCGTTTTGTTCCTGCTGTCGTCTTCTTGTTCGAAAACTTCGGAACACGTGGGTATTTGTCATTCTTCATTTACTTTTATGGATATTAGAGAACTGAGCATAAGAGCACAAACAGATAGAAAGAGCAAATTGAACACATTTAAATATTCCTCCTCGATACTTGGGGGTCTCAGTCAGTCGCCATTCCTTTCTTGTTCTGGGTAAGTCTAATCTCTTAAGAACCGGCGCTTGGTTGCCCCCCCTCCACCTCCCTGTCTGAACGAGCTGCGTTGCCACCCACCACCCCCAGTGCCTTCCCCATCCTCCAGCTTTCTCATAGCTGGTCAGTTTTCCTTAGTTTTCTCAGGAAATAATCATCCAATGGGGTATTTCGGTGGGTCGGAAATTCAGGTTTTTGACCTCAAATTTGGATTCAGCACCCTTGAAAACCTATATACTACAACTTTAAGCCCAATGATACTATAACATGTGGTAGAAAAATTAATTAAAGAGATCACACGTTTGAAAAAGGCGGGCCGCTATAAATGCACACACACTAAGCAAGGACTACGCCGCGGACAGCCCCGCGCGCGTGTGTGAGTAGAATGTTGTAGTATCCAAGAGGGGTTTCTGTGCATGGATACTTTTTCAAAGACAGTTGGCTAGCTACGTCACGCATGGCTAGCTACGTCATACCATTCAAATCTTCAACTTTCCTTAGCTTCTCTGATTTTTTAAAAACATTTTCTCGACGAACAGACCCGATTACCGTTATTCCTGAGCCATACTCTTTTGAAAAAAAAAAAAAAAAAAAAATTGACCGAAATACCCCATTGTCATGTTCCTTGTGTTTTGCCAGAATTCCAGTTTTACTGCACCAAGTGCAGCCTTGCACCCGGAGGTGGGTTAATGCGAACAGCCACCAGCTTTGGTAGTCACTTGAAAATGGCGTCTTCCTGTCAGGCTGAGGGAGCCAGGTGGACAGCCCCCCCCCCCACTACAGTCGATTGGGGGTTGAGCTGTGCTGGTGGGGGTTGAATGGTGGTGCCTCCAATGATCTTTGCTTCACGCACTTCTCCACCAGGGGGTGCTGATGTCTGACGGGGATTTTGATTGAGACCTCCAGTCACAATGTAATACACTTGCCATTTAATTTCAATGTTTTCTGCTTTGTTACAGATTAACGCATTTAATTCACATTTATTCAAAATCATCCGTAGTCACGCTACATTATTTAGAAGTGTAAGTACAAATTACACAAATTCCTCCATCGTGCAGGTACTCACTGACAGCAGTATGATGAGGAGGTCTCAGTTGGTCGCTGTTCATTACTCATTCTGGGTTAGTATTTCCCTGAATTACAGGCACTCAAAATTTGAAAATTGTACCCAAATTTGAAATTTTCAAGGATTTAAAAATTGATTAGTGGGGAAACATGTTTATTCAGTTGGGGGTTTCTCATTTTTCTCAGGCAATTATTGTTCGATTTTTATGGTTCCAGCGGCAATCTTTTAGTTTTCTCAATTCCCTAGACTGCTGCACTAATGAATTTTAAAAATCCTTGAAAATTCCAGATTTTGGTACAATTTTTAAAGTTTTAGTGCCTGTAATTTTGGGAAATGCTAACACAGACGAGGAACAAAGGGCGACTGACTGAGACCCCCTTAAGGTTATCAGCTACTCGACTAGGTGCCTGAAGTTTTGCCTCTCCATGCGTTGCACACGAATTGAGTATCAATTAGTAAATCAAATTACATTGCTATTACCTACCTACTTAGTATTTTCTTGATGGTTAAATAATTTGTACCTACTGTATATCAAGTTGGAAGGTATTTATGTATTTTGTGGAGTCAGGAGAATATTGATTTTATGTTGGTCGATTCGACTCGACTTAAAATCTATTGTATTTATTGTCCCAGACTCGCTCATTCCATTCCTAGGAATTAATTTCAGGAGAAGTTGAAGCTCTATGCAATACTACGAGAGGGTCACGAATTTAACGCATGTGGCTACTTCACCGTGGGATACCCTTTGATCACATCAGTAAGTGAATTAATGGCATATAAAGAGGATCATAAGGAGGTTATTGTGTATTAGTTGAGGTTAACATTGGAAAATTATGGCCAGCCCGTGCAAACTAATGAGGTTCTCTAATTGGTGAAGCCCACGTGGCTCATGCTGGAACAATCTGAACGCTAAATCCCTTGATCGCTAAATCGCTTGATTTCCTTGTCCCTCGCATCGCTTCCCGATCACCGTTATTATTCAGCGTCCCCTTTGCCTCAACAAACTATGATCGAAATCGACCGCTTCACCGTCTTCCCCGAAGTGCCAATCTCTTTTTGACTTTTAGCATGGAACTATGCTTTAGCCTTGGACTCACTTGCCGAAAAATGTCACACGAATATGTCACGCGGAATGTGTAACGCGGATGGGTGACGAAATTTTCTTATGATTTTCACGTACAACCGAGCCGTTGGTAGGGAAATGGAACTTCCGCAATTGTAATCACACAGTAAACGTTCACCATTCGTTGGAAAGCTCCTGATTTATGTCGCATTTGTATATTGAGTGTTATATTAATGTGTTAGGTGTTTATCCAATAATGCGATATTATAAATAGTTAGTAAACAATCTTATGTGTCGCTAGCCTGGTTCATTACCAGGGAAGTTAGAAAATACCACAGTTCGTATCCATCGTAAAGCATAGTTCCATGTTTCTCGAATTTTAGCCGTAGGCTCTAAGTGAAAAGCATCCGGGGGTCCAGGGGGCTTGCCCCCTGGCGAGGCGCACTGCGCCGAGTTTATCCCCAGTTCGATTTCTTTTTCTCTCCCCTCTCATCGCTCAAGACTTTATTTTCAAACTCCCAAGTTTCATTTCAGTAGTTTTCATTTTCATTTCCCCCTCCCACTTTTGTTTTTTTTTCCTCTTTAAATCCAATGTAATTGGGCTTGCCCGTATTAAATAAATAAATAATAAATAAATAAATAAATCAGGGGGTCTGTTCTACTTCCGTGATGACGTCAGCACGTCACCAACCAAAAATTTCAAAGCATACAATTTTTAAATCAGCTCGTTCATCATTCTCTTTAACAGTTGTTACTGTTTAACTTGAGCGAGAAAGTTTTGAAAGTCAGACATGGTAGGCCCCAACTACCCACATGGTAGCCCATAGGTATATTGGGGATAGACAAGGAATTTTCTGAAAAACTAACCAAAGTCGAGGAATTTTGGGAAGAGTAGAGGTATTTTTCTGAGGTCAGAAATAATAGAATCTCTCTGGAAGAAGAATGAGAACAGAAATGATATAATTCAATTCAAACCAAGTTCAGTAATTGTCTTGCATTTTTGTGTTAGAGCCCAAAATTACCTACATTGATTTTCTGGATAATAGTTCATTCAGGGTGGGCGCGCACAGCTGTGTTGAAAACTTCTAATACTAGGGCATGCGCACGTATTTTTTAATTTTTTTATCTTAACACTTTCAGTGCGGATCATGTCATATGACAGCATGAAGAGTTTCGTCTCTGGCGGGTGTGGTCATATGACATGATGGGCCTCATGCTGCTCGCTCACTCTTTATTGCTTCGTACAAACTACTGCAACCTTCTACCAAAGCTGTGCAACTTTTTTTCGACTTAAAAGTACCATACCTTTCCCCTAGAATGCGCCGTTTTTCACCTCGGAGTTCTTGGGAGGAGTCCAGACGTCAAATTCTCAGTAACCTGTGTTTCACAATGTTACTGCGTTCCATGTCCATGTCTGCGTTCTTCTCGCTATTCGTTATTTTTTCGAATATCTCGCGCTTCTCACCAAATCTCGTGGTTCTTGTGTGAGCTTCAACACAAGTGCAGTGTTTTACTAATACGAGGGTAGTTCGGAAAGTAAGAGTACTGGTGCTCTCACGGGATGGGGCAATTTTTTTTCCCTAAGTTAGCTGCACTGCGTTGTAGGTGGGGATCTCCTGAAGAAATTGTGAGGTCAACCACCTCGCTAGTACGAAAACTCTGGTATTGGTGAGCGTTTGCGTGAACAATGTCAATTCAAAATCCCGCCAAGTGCGAGGTGCGCGCCGCATTTTGGAGAGATTTGAAGTGGAAGGTGAGGCATTTCTGGACTCCATCATGACAGGCAATGAAACTTGGGTAGCTCATTACACTCCTGAGACAAAAATACAATCCCAACAGTGGCGCCATACCACCTCACCGTCGACAAAAAAATTCAAAACCCAAATTTCGGCAAAAAAAAATCATGGCTTTGGTTTTTTGGGACCGAGAAGGCATCATTTTGATCAAATATTTGCCACATGGAGAAACCATTAATGCGGAACAATACTGTGAAACCTTGAAGAAACTCAGAAGGGCAATTCAGAACAAACGAAGAGGGATGCTGATGAAGGGAGTCTGTTTTTGCACGACAATGCGCGACCGCACACGGCGAACCTCACCAAGGCTCTTTTGGACTCCTTCGGTTGGGAAATTTTGGACCACCCCCCTTACTCCCCCGACTTGGCGCCTTCTGATTACCATCTGTTCACTTCTCTGAAGATGTACCTTGGTGGGAAACATTTTTCAACCGACCAGGAGGTTCAAAAAGCCGTCACAAACTGGAGCAAGGAGGTGGCGGGAAGTTTTTATGACGAGGGGATTACAAAGCTCATTTCACAGTCGCAAAAGTGCATTGATCGAGAAGGCGATTACGTGGAAAAATAACTTAGATGTATGCCTGTAATACCCTTTTATTTTTTTTTAAACAAAATTTTTGCAAAGTCAGGAAAAATCGAGTACTCTTACTTTCCGAACTACCCTCGTAAGTAGGTACGTCACATGAGATAACTATGTCCAAGAACAACAAGTTCCTGAGACCAGCTCCCAAAAGCAGGCAATTGTTGCTGTTCGAACCTCCTCGTAAGTCCTACACATATTTATTATATTTAGAGATTATTATTTTTTCAACCGGGGAAAATGGAATCGACTAAACTTTGTGGTAATTTGCAGAGGGAGAAGGATTTTCGAGCAAACGACTTCGTCAAAGCGTATATAAATAGCTAAAAACTAAGCTCCAATGTCGAATTTCAGACAAAATTATCTCCCGCCGGAGGCCAAAGTAGGGTGTTCTAGTCCCGCATTGAGAGTGCTATGGCTAATGTCCCGACTTTAGTTGTGAAATCCGCCACCACGTGGTAGCACCAAAATGAAGACAATTTCGTTTACTCCTCAGTTGAGAACGGATCGAGATATTTTAATTCCGCAAACGGATTTCTTTTCAAGATCACCGTAGAGTTCCGGGTAATTGGTTTATATAGATCACTCGTCTGCAGAGCCACCAACCACCCAACATGAAGAAAAACATCGATCGCATTTCGGTCAGCTTTAATTTGAACGGAGATTAGGCCTCTTTTGCGATTCACACTCGTGTTTCTGATTTATCGTACGTCCAACCCTTAAATTCTCGTAGGGAGCGAACGGTTTGTCCTACAGGGCTCCGCGTGGTCTCAAAAAATTCTAAAAATCGTATAGAATCTTAAATTGAAGGAAAAACAATACCTTTATATCATATTTTTTTTGAGTTAGGGCGTTTCCAAAATTTCAAAATTCATTTTTGAACCCTTAGAAGTGACTTGTTGGAATTCAACATTTCATTTTCAAATAAAGACGTTATGTAACAAAAGAAGCTTTTAATTACTTCCATTAACGTGGGCTTCTATTGGAAAAAACTCGGCGCTTTGCGCCTCAGCGGGGGGCTCCGCCCCCCTGCACCCCCCGGTTTATTTCTTTTTCCATACTCTGTATGAAATCATAGGAACACAGAATGTGTTTTTGCGATGCTAGTCATCCGTCAAATAAAAAACAACAATAATAAATGTGGAGTCTTTGGCAATAATAAAATAAATAATTGTTAGACATTCAATTTGGTCTAAAACCCTATAAATGTTATATAAATAAATATGTAACTACAAGAAAAATACTATATAAATTGAGAGCTTTCCAACGAATGGTGAACAATTTCTGTGCAATGAACACTGCGGGAGTTCTATTTCCTTATCAACGGCTTGGTTGCACGTGAAAATCATTAGGTATAAAAGGCGCGTAACGGTTTTTTCTGTCGCTTTTTCGTGACGATTTTTTTTCGGTAGGTCATCGCAAAAACACATTCTGTGTTAATACAGTTTATTAAGTGTTGAACAGGTTGTTCTACTCTAAACATGAATGTCCTCAAATACCATATATTTCACGTTGAAGGAAGTAATTAGAAGCTTCTTTTGTTACATAACGTCATGCTGTATTTGAAAATGAAATGTAGAATTCCAACAAGGCAAAATATTGTGCTGCACAAAATCCGTTTTTACTTCCATCCCCTGTAATGCCATCATATTCCAATGTAGCTCCATGAAATGCACATGACTGTGTCGATTTTTGATGTTGTTTCACGATTATTTTGGTATGTTTTTTCGATTGGAGGTCCCTGTTCTGACTTATTGTATTTCAAAAACAGTTCTCCTATCTTTTAACACAGAATTATAGGGTAAGTGTACCTCCTATTCTTCGGTCTTGGCGAGAGGGGGGTACACTTTCACTTTCATTTCCCAACCAAACCCCAACGTAGGCAGCATAGGCCGTTTCCTCTCTATCTTCTACCTCTATAGGTGTGACCCCCTGGGCGGTCCTCCGCACGGAAGGTGTTTACTTTGCATAGTTTTAGTAGGAACTCCTAATAAAATCAATTTCGTCTGTCTAGGTGATTGGAGCCACCACTACATACGTTGTTATTCTGGTGCAATTTTTATTTGACACCGGTGGAACTCAAGACCTGAAAGATGGTAACTTCAATCTGACTCTTCTTCAAGAATCGACCTCAAATCCACTTAACGAGACCACCGAATATGAATATGAGTAATCGATTTTAGGTATTAGCATAATAGTCAACTCGAATTTCTGCAGTATGAAACCACTAAAGCATAGTTAAGGTTTAATGTTTAATGTAGGTTTAATGTAGGTTGGGCCCCTTCAAAAAATTTAGATTTGAAGTCCAATTTTCCATCATGTGAAGTTCTAGATAGTAACTAGATCTGGATGTATTGGTACGTAAACGTTCTAAATTTTCAATTCTCCAGAGACGTTTTCGATTTTTTATTATTATTATTTTTTTGGGTTGTAAACTTTTTAATTGAGAAGGATGAGAAAACTCAAATATATTGATGGATCTTACCTTGCCTAGTCATTCTTCCTGTTGAAATCCTGCCACCGCTGACTTTGAGTTGTAGGTAGGACACTATTTCCGAATTCTTAATAGAAATGAAGTTAGTTTCAAATAATCCTAATAAAGCAAATCGTCAAAATTCAACAATAATTGCCAGAGAAAAATGGGAAAAACCGATTATTTAGTTACGATTTTCCTTTTTTTCTCTACAAATTAGTGTAAGATTTGATGATTCCAGCGGCAAAATTTTAGCTTTTCAAATCCCTAGACTGCTGCACTAACAAATTTCAAAAATCCATGAAAATTTCAAATTTAGGTACAACTTTTAAAGTTTGAGCGACTTCAATTTATGGAAATACTCGGAAAACCTGTCAAGATGAACGAACGAAGACCGACTGAGACCCCATTAAACTATTAGCTTACTAATATTGTATTTGTTAATAAAATTCTTTGTTATTGTAAAAAAATCTGTTTATTATTAATAAGCTGATAACTGCACTTATTTCAAATTTTCTTTTAAAAAATTGACCTAACGTTTTTTTCAAACAAATTGGTGCTTTTTATGGCAGCGTAGCCAACTTCAGAGTTTGCAAATTAAAACATTGAAACTGTTTGGACCTTCCCGCCAAAAATTGAGCAGTTGGCCCAAAGACAAAGTAGTTCCCTAGTTTCAACTTCCGCCGCTAAGGGATTCAGCTAAGAATGAACCAAATTGGATCTTCTCGTACTATCAATGGGTTATTGCATTCAGAATTAATAGGCCAGTATTAGATCTATAAAAATTAATGAACTAATAAAGCCAGGACGATCATAATTAAGAACAACACAGAAAATGAATGCACCAGGCCGATCAAGATGGCTGCGACGAAGAAACCACTCTGTGGTCCCGATGCCTCCGCCATGACTCCATCATTATCTGTACTTTTTAACTCTGTGCTCTCATATTTTCTCATTGAAATACTATATTAGTTCTGTTCAATACAACCAGTTAGTTCTAAACCTGTGTGGTTTATTCAGTGTTAGTTCCCGAAATAAACAGAAACCACAACAATATAATATATTGATTGAGAACAACAATATTATTGTTGATCTCAGTGAATGCATGATCGTTTTTGTACTGAATTTGGCAGAAAAGAAAACGAAACAAAAATAATTACGAAAAAAATTAATCATACATTTTATTTCCAATGTTTTTATTTTTGGCAATAAGATAAGTTGACTTCTGTCATTTGACACCTTATTTCTTTTTAGTTTTTGATTTCCCAAAAACTGGGTTTTTTCAGGTTTGTGAACAATTTGTTCAGCTATGCTTTAGGTTTATTATTTTCAATAATGAACCTTTGTGTAAGCCGCATCAGGAGGATCCCTACAGTGAGAGCACGGGCGAGGTTGGTGGGAGAACAGAGTTTGAGGTCAGTTGGGTTGAGGAGGGGATGGAGGAGAGTAGAGTGGCCTCTCCCCCACCTCCGTCGATGGATCCCTTGTCCCTGCGCCAGAAGTGATACGCCACTGTGAGAGCCCGGACCACCCTGCGTTGGTTGCGAGAAAATCTAAGTTGTTTTACCCGAAAAGTTTGTGTGAAGTCGCGATTGTCATCAAGTTTTACCCACCCACCGCTATTGAACAATTGATTATAGAGAAAGGAACATTTTTGTGCAGTTAAATCCGTCTACGAGATCCATCGAGTCACCACCAGGTTAGAAATCATCCCTCAACTGGTAAAGTACCACTGTTTCTTCAGTTAGGTTGTCTCTCGTGTGATTTTAATTGATTATTTGTTATTTTCCCTTCAACCTGATCCATTTGGAACACTTACCTGTAATTTATACCGCTCCAGTCACGACGCACCACGTGTTATTCCCAAGTCATAAATCTTACTATACTAAGGTTGTAATTCTGTTTAATTGTCTTTAAATCATCAGTCGAAGTAGATCAAGGACGTGGGGCCCTATTCTGATTCACTAAACGCGCCCGCAGTGGCTTCGCGAAGCAACTGAGTGGTTTCCCGAAACCACTGGGTGGCTAATTTTCGGAGTTAGCGATATGGATATTATAATAGCGACCTATTCTAATTCACTAAACGCACCTTTTTCTCGTTTCAGTGGTTAACTGAAGCAACTCAGTGGTTTCGAAGGCTCTTTTCTTAGCGACTGGTCCGGAGCAGTCGCTTCATTTATCAACCAAGTGGTTTCAGTTATCAACCGAGTTGTTACTCAAAATCTTTCGGTTTTCGAGAATTTTTCGTGTTTTTTTTCACGTTAACATTTACGTATTATATAGGGGACCATTTTTCTGCATTTAGGGGTACTATATCTTTTACCCCCACCTCAAACATACAGTATGTTAGGTATGCTAGTACCAAATCCTCCACATAAATAATCGTGTAGGTACTTTTTGGAAACAGGGTGATCAGGAGATTCACATTTTGGTAGAATTATATTTTTTACCCCCACCCTAACATACAGTATGTTAGGTATGCTAGTACCAAATCCTCCACATAAAAAATCGTGTAGGTACTTTTTGAAAACAGGGTGTTCCGGAGATTCACATTTTGGTAGAATTACATTTTTTACCCCCACCCTAACATACAGTATGTTAGGTATGCTAGTACCAAATCCTCCACATAAAAAATCGTGTAGGTACTTTTTGGAAACAGGGTGATCAGGAGATTCACATTATGGTAGAATTACATTTTTTACCCCCACCCTAACATACAGTATGTTAGGTATGCTAGCTCCAAATCGTCCACATAAAAAATTGTGTAGGTTCTTTTTGAAAACAGGGTGTTCCGGAGATTCACATTTTGGTAGAATTATATTGTTTACCCCTACCCTAACATACAGTATGTTAGGTATGCTAGTACCAAATCCTCCACATAAATAATCGTGTAGGTACTTTTTGGAAACAGGGTGATCAGGAGATTCACATTTTGGTAGAATTATATTTTTTACCCCCACCCTAACATACAGTATGTTAGGTATGTTAGATCCAAATCCTCCACATAAAAAATTAAGGGGGTACTTTTCGGAAACAGGGTGGCGGTAAAAATGTAATTCTGCCAAAATGTGAATCTCCTAATCATCGTGTTTCCAAAATGTATCTACACGAATTTTTTTGTGGAGGATTTGGATCTAACATAGGTACCTAACATACTGTATGTTAAGGTGGGGTTAAGCATTTAATTCTACCAAAATGGGAATCTCCGGAACACCCTGTTTCCAAAAAGTACCTACACGATTATTTATGTGGAGGATTTGGTACTAGCATACCTAACATAGGTACTGTATGTTAGGGTGGGGGTAAAAAATGTAATTCTACCAAAATGTGAATCTCCTGATCACCCTGTTTCCAAAAAGTACCTACACGATTTTTTATGTGGAGGATTTGGTACTAGCATACCTAACATACTGTATGTTAGGGTGGGGGTAAAAAATGTAATTCTACCAAAATGTGAATCTCCGGAACACCCTGTTTTCAAAAAGTACCTACACAATTTTTTATGTGGAGGATTTGGAACTAGCATACCTAACATACTGTACGTTAGGGTGGGGGTAAAAAAATGTAATTCTACCATAATGTGAATCTCCTGATCACCCTGTTTCCAAAAAGTACCTAAACGATTATTTATGTGGAGGATTTGGTACTAGCATACCTAACATACTGTATGTTAGGGTGGGGGTAAAAAATTTAATTCTACCAAAATGTGAATCTCCTAATCACCCTGTTTCCAAAAAGTACCTGCACGATTTTTTATGTGGAGGATTTGATTCTAGCATACCTAACATACTGTATGTTAGGGTGGGGGTAAAATATGTAATTCTACCAAAATGTGAATCTCCTAATCACCCTGTTTCCAAAAAGTACCTACACGATTTTTTATGTGGAGGATTTGATTCTAGCACACCTAACATACCTTCTATATTTACATTTGTGGTGGGGGTAAAAAATTTAATACTTCCACATTATGAGCCCTCACATCGCCTTGAATCTCATGAAAAAAGAGTACTCACATGAACATATTTGATACATTTTGATTTTCTAACTTTTTTCAATCCCAACTTATTGCATTATAAGTTCGATTTATCGTTGTTTATGGAGGGGGTAACAAATAAACTAATCTATTCATTTATACATCTATTCCCCTCCCTCTCCCGTTTCCAAAAAGTGTTCATTCACCTTAATTGGTAAATTTTAACGGTACTAATCTCTTGGAAAATGAATCGGAAACACTATTGAGTTTATAATATCCATGTCGCTTCAGTAGCAACTCGGTGGTTAAGTTAGCGACTGGTGCGTTTAGTGAATCAGAATAGGGCCCCTGGTCCGTCATCTAAATTGCTCTAGTCACGAGTTTGGGTGATAGTGCCGTAGTCAGGGCACTTACCACGTGTTGGTTGAAGACGTACTTCTTCTCTAAGGGGGATGATATTTAATTTCCAATTGTTTATTGATTGATATTATTGATACTAAAGGTATCCATCGTTTAATTTCATTATTTTATTGTTAATTGTCTTGATTCGGGGACTTGAGTGCCCCGCATACCGCTCGTAGTTCCATTGAGTGCCTTCCATGCCTGACTTGTTTTTACTTAATTACTTAATTAACTATTGAATAGCTACTTACCTGCTGACTTACCTTTTTTCATTCCGTTCAGTAGTAGTAGATCGCAGAGTCATACTTACCTCAGCTCTTGTATTTTTGAACTGATAACTAAAGGTTACCTACCTACTTAGTTTTAAGGGTACTTACCTAGGATTGCCGATCTCGATTGCAACTTAAGTCTAGGGCTTATATCTAATACTTACCAATCTGATACTTACCTTACGAAGGTCCTACCAATTAATTCTGATTTCGTTATTTTGTTTGATTTTTATACTTAGGTAGGTACCTGTTTTGTTCCTATTTGAAGTTGTGTTATTAAACACCCTAATTTTGAAACCTGTAGTTTCTGTTGGAATACCACCTGAGTTCCTACTTTTGGGTACATGAGTTCGAACCTATAGTCGTTAGGTTGTTTTGAGATTGGACCCTTCAGGCCATAGCTACCAGGTTTCTAGTTAATGGCTAATACGACTTTTCAGTCGCCTCACGACAACTAGTGGCTTACATTTGGAATCGACCAAGAAAAAAATTTTCTAACGCCCCCTCAAAATTTGATGGTTTACGTTTCAAGGTAGGTACATAGAATCCAAAAATCGATTAAAAATTTGGCCGTCCGTCCACCGTACGCGGCACTTTTGCCACTTAGAATTGACCGATTTTGATGAAATTTGGTATGTAGGCTCCATTTGGGGTCTAGTTGTGCCCCGAAGATTTTGGTTGATGTAGGTCACTTCTAAGGGTTCCAAAATAAATTTTGAAAACGCCCTAACTCAAAAAATTTCGATACAAAGGTATTGTTTTTCCTTCAATTTAAGATTCTATAGAATTTTTAGAATTTTTTGAGACCACCCGGAGCTCTGTAGGACAAACCTTTCGCTCACTATGAGAATTTAAAGTTTGGACGTACGATAAATCAGAAACACGAGTGTGAATCGCAAAAGAGGCCTAATCTCCGTTCAAATTAAAGCTGACCGAAATGTGATCGATGTTTTTCTTCATGTTGGATGGTTGGTGGCTTTGCAGACGAGTGATCTATATAGAAAAATAAAAAATAATAAACCATTGTGTAATAATTTGCAGCGTTTTGAAATGCAGGCTGATTCTGGGGGGGGTCATGACCCCCTGGATCCCCGCCTGTAACCGGGCAGAGGAGGTGTAAAGTGAGTAGTGGAGGGAGCTCCTGTTGTACCTACTGGGAAGATGAGTCCCCACCACTACTCACTTTAGGCCTCGCCTCCAGTACCTTCTTTCACCCCCTCTCTTCACTTCCAAGGTCATCAACCCCCCACTTTACAGGCCTCACAACGATTGGCGGTGGAGGGCTGGTCCATGGTACTGCCGTTCAGTTGGGTTGCTATCGCTGTACCCCCCGGAATTGTACCCCCCGAGCATTGAGCCCCCGTCATTGTTCCCCCGGAGTGGAATCGATTTGGGAAGGTTTTACTGTACCCCCCGAGCATTGAGCCCCCGATCATTCTACCCCTGAGCTCCTTATCAGTTGGATACTATAACGCACTTCCATACAACCACCCGGCAAAGTACCTCACCTCATTGGTGTCGCAATCAATGTTAGTGCTTCGATTCTTGAATCTCAATAATCGATTCTCTATAAATTGATGTATGATTCACATTTACGCAAATTAATCCGTAATTACCTATAATCAATTGTATTATTCCAATTCGAAATGAAACCTTTCTTGAAATGGTGGATATTAAATATTGTAATTATTTTAATTTTAAAAAAGTAATTTTTTTTTGTAATGAATATTCTTTCAAACAAGTTAAACTTTCAAAAATGAAGTTCTATCCACATTTAAAGGTAGATTACGACGAGACTTATTTTGATAAATACGAGATGAAAAATTATCAAAAAGATAGAATCAAAATTCAAGCACTCTAATCTCAAAGGAAAATTGTTTATAAGGGAAAAAGAATGAACGATTGTTTATGGATGTTTAGTAACTTGATATTCATGAATCCACACAACGCTGTAATTGGCGGTAAATTCAAATTTTGTTCTTAGTTTACCATAAATATTGGGCTTGAGCATTGTAACGTGATACCACATTATACTTGGTACTTGATGGGCATTTTACTGGGGTGGAGATATGAATAAGTATTGTATGTAAAAATCTGTTGGTCAGGTTTTATTTCACTAAGGGCCCGTTTATCAATTGGAAAGGTATACTCTAGGTAAGCCTCAGATAGTTACCTCGACTTTACCTATGCCGAGCGGTCAACTTTGTGGGGTCGTTTATCAATCAACATTTATCCCTCAGGTAGCTCTTCCTCGGGTAGGTATTCCCCAGATAACTTGGTCTGAGGGAAAAAGTGGTACCATCACAACAACGCTGATTCCCCCACATTTCAGCATTTCAACACTGGTTTTTTCATCCTTTTTTGTAGGTTTTTCAGTAAAATAGTAGAGGTTAGACAACCCCTGCAAAGTCTATTTTGTTTAAAATCCGAGTTTTCTCATTTTTGTTCGCGGAAAACATCTGAAACTTCTGATGGTAGGTAAGTACCTTCTATTTTTGAAATACTATTTTTCTACTGATTTTATCATTTTTTAATAATAAATGTATGATAGCTACTGTAGCTATGTAACAGGTATGATTCAGGTGTTAAATGAAGCTGATTACAATCTATTCAAATTTCTCTCTTTACTTCTATCTAAAATTTTTTAGTGCACAGTTTTTAGTGCATTTTGGGGTCCTAACAACATACAGAAAAATCGTAGATACCCCCCGATGTTTGGCATTTTTTGTATAAATTGACTGGTCTAATCTAAAATGTCTAAACTTGAAATCAATTTTCTCGTAATCTATTTTTGGGACATAGCACCTTCTTTCACTTGTATTTATTTATTAATAAATGATTTATTTGATAACAGAACAATACGAGTTATTTGTACCTATCAATATTTTTCAGATACGTGTTAACTAACATGATGTTCTTTTTCTGTGCAGGTGAGGGAGACTGAAAAATGAAAAATAAGTAAAAAAGAATGAATTTATTACTTTTTTCTTGTAATTACTGAAAGTATTATAAAACATATCAATTAAAATTATTGTTATTACCTACATGCTATGAATATTGTAATAAACTTGAAATATATGCTCAGCATATTTTTATATTTCTACCCGTCAAACCTCTCAGTACATTTTCCTAAATTCTCTCACACCATTGTTGCAAAATACTCATGAACGAGACGATCCCTAGCTGCACTGGTGTAGTCTTCAAGGTGTTCATCAGGTATGAAAACATCATTAGTTAGTAAACATCATTAGTTTATTTTCTTCAAAAAGTATGCTTATTTCTGGATCCGTATGAGGTAGGTTGTCCCTGTGCAAAGCGGAGTACTGCTGTCACCAAAATAAACATGGTCGTCGTCGAAAGTTTCAGTCGTATTCCAATAATAATTCCGATTAATTATGGGATCCTTCTGTTCCACACTCCGTATTGTCGTTCCATTGGTATTATTGGAATCTACTCACCAAGGCCATAGAATTTGAGTATGAAGAGAAGCATCGATATGGAGTGATTTCTGTCATTGTGAATTTCAATTTTCTCATCTATCGACTACAACACTATAGAAGACGGTTTCCTAGGAGAGTCGGTATGAAATTTGAAAATTTCATGAAAATAGGTATGAAATTTGACATCCAGCATGTTGAAATAGTCAGGACGAGGTCGAAACGTATTAATATGACCATACTCGAGAAATTAAACTATTTCCTCATCTGAAAAATCCGAAACTATCAATAATCTAGGTATGTTGTGGAACATTATGAAGTGCGAAAGAATCACAAATAATTATGAATACGAATCAAGGCCAATATGGATTCCAAATCACGACAAAATGGAAGTTACCCAAGGAATAATGCCTTTACCGGAACCTCGGATCTCCAGGCAAAGTTATCCAGCAGAAAGCGCTACCTGGGGGTTAAAAGTGCGTTGATAAACGACCTGTTTGGTTTGCCCGAGAGGTTATCCGAGGCAGACACCTACCCAGGCTTTACCTGAGCTTTGATAAACCGCCCCTAAGTACTTACCTGCACAAAAATCATCAGCCTTAACCCATTCAACCCCGAGCCTGATACGCGCCGCTACCCCATGGCCCATGCTGCTCCTTCCACAACATTAGATATAGGGGGCGTATTTGCAACAGGAGGCTGGTAAAGGCACAAAACAGCTGATTTCCACAATCCATCGTGTTATCTAGGTTGAGCAAAGGGTGCTAACGGAAAAACTGCCAGGCCAAGGTTATACAACCTTCCCAGGCCTCAGCCAACATTTTTGAAGAGATAGAGGTAACCTGTGAACCATGGCATCATATGCTGTCACCGGGCCGACCGAAATTCCACCCTGACATCATATGATGTCATTGGGGTTGAATGGGTTAACTGTGACCTACATTTTTGTACCAACGTTTTGAAGCAATTAGGTAAACTGAACAAATCCAAACTACTTGAGATGGTTTTCCCTACGTTTGTTAAAAATCGAATTTAAAAGAGAAAATAAAAATCTGATTCCAAAATACTGCCGTTCAAAGGAGAAAAGCAGTAACTCGATTTTTTCACATTTTCAGCTCAATCTCCACCTTTTGGTAGGTTTTTCAATGGTGAAAAACAGTCTCCTATGAAAATTTAAGAAGTTATTACCATTAGTAGGTAGACTGCCTTCTAATAATAATGGGTGGTACATGGGTAAAAGACAGTTTGCCTTGAGCAATCCAAAAAACAGCAATACGGTCTCTTTAACTGAAACAAGGTGGTTTTCCGTTGCTTTGATCAGGCAATCGGAAGAGAAGTAGGTAGTACAACAGTTTGGTTGATAGAATTGTGTTTCCCCATTGTCAGCTACCTCTTACTGCTAGCTCGGATACTGCTCTCGAAGCGCTGTTTTTCACCATTGGATTGATCACAGATCCGGCCCCAAATGTCGCCCAAAAAACTGTTTTCTTCCGTTGCATCTGGTGAACATTTTGAAATGCCAGCTTTCGTCGTTTTCTCGTCATAATATGTTGAGTTTTAAATATATAACAGCGAATATATGGTTCGTAAAACATGTTATGAGGTGCGAAAATGGTCGTTGCGTGCAAAAAACTAAAAGTGATGAAAATAGTGTTCATCGAAGCAAGAGAATTTGCGTCCAACGGAGGTTGACATGTGGTGACAGAGCGTTGTTGAGAATCAGTACCTAATGAGTTCCCCGCAGAGATTTTCCCAATTAAAGAGCCAGGTAAGTAAACCTACGTGTACCTACGTTTGATGAAATATATCATGAACAGTGTATGCATCACTTGTTTGAAATCCCACTCATCACCAAGCTCTTTATGTACCTAGATAGGTACCTATTTGGGCGGGGTGGTCATAATGACAAAAGTATCTATCTGACACAAATCGATGTTCACTATAGGGTTAAGTAACTATCAAGGTTACAGATTTTTTCGCACTGTGCCTGTTTCATATACTTTTGTCATTATGACCACCCCTCCCAAATAGATATCAAAAGAGCTTGGTGATTCTGAGATGGGTGTGTGAGCCGCAGCTCACAGGATCTGCTATTCAAGCATCAGGACCAGGATAGAGGAAAGAGGACGAAAAGATTGGGAAAGGAACGAAAAAACTAGAAGAAAAACGGAAAGATTGAGAAAAGAGGAAGGATCGGGAATCACACTGACTACAGGGATCGGGAGTCAAGCACATCACAGCGCCGGGAGGGGCCTCCCACCAGTGGGCTTCGAGGGAGCCACCAAGCGTGGAGGGGAGCGTATATAAGGCTGCGCGCCGGCCTCCCCACTTCACTTCCTGCCGGCTCTCTGCTACCATCCCTTCAGTTCACAGTTATAAGACTCCCATAGACATTAACTGCAACTGCCCCCTTTCGTTCTGCAATTTATTGCGCAACTTTAAAATTCAACATTGCTCTCTTATACCGAAAACCTCTTTTAAAGCCAAACAGTCGTAGTAGTGATTCCCCTCTCCTGTTTGGTCGACCTCTGCATTCTTCTGACTACCCTTCTGGACAACTGAATACCCTGCATCACACCGGAACCCGCCTCAACGAGTTTCAGCAACGTGAGTGCGAATTGTTTTCCTTATTGGCCAATAATCATAGGTAGGGTTGAGACAGAGACTTATCCGAAATCTACCGTGATAGGCTTACCATTTTCTGCATAGTTGCCTTTAAGCAGCTATTCGTAAAACATATTGTTGATTACACTAAAATAATCATCTTAACCTTGTCATACCAACCTCATACTTACCTTTTCTTTCGTATAAGATATGATCTGGGATTGAAAATAACCAACAACGAATTGCTTCTGTTTCAATTGATTTTATTTGTACCATTCAAAGTTGTACATTCATATGTTTGTTTTGCATTGCACCTTCGAGTTCATTATATTTCGCTGCAACGTATTTTCTTGAGTTCTTTGTCCAAGCAACACCTGAAATTTCTCAAAGTGGTAAATACTGAAATCACAGTAATAGTACAATATCATACCTTCACCCCTAGGCATTACATAGTTAAATTGCGCCACGTCGCATTGCAGTCCTTTTATTCCTTTTTTTTGAGCAACGTGGTGAAGCCCCTTCAGGGAAGTGCTCCATTTTCAGGTTATACAAGAAACGCCTACCGCATCTGCCGCTTCCGCTCTACCGTTGCGCAACGAAGCTAAGTATAAATTTCATACCTAACTTTAAGTTGCAACCATTCATTATTCTTGTCATTTCCCCCTCTCTTTTCCCTACACAACGTTATTTGCCGATCCCCTCAGGACGGCAGCTTACAGGTGGAATTTCAAATAGGTTAGGCAACTCTGTGGAGAGAGTCGTTCAGTGATATTGGATCAATTATGGAGTTTAATCACCAACCTATTATTTTATTCTAACTCGAATTTTTAGATGGTGAGACAGGAATCAGTGACAATGAAATTCAAACTTTTGGAGAGGGAGAAAACGTTGAGTAGACGTACGTTGGAAGAGCAAGAGTGCCTGCTGAATGAAGAAAAGCGCAAATGAGACCATCAAGACCAATTTTTCGACCGCGTCAGTCCACTCTTAAGCTGGATTCACATGGGAAGGAAGAGGGCGGAAACGGAAAAGACGAGAAAACAAGTTGAGGGGGCAGCCAGAGTTGGCGGAAGGTTCACATGTACGTTGTAACGGTTTTTTAAGGGTTATGGGAAAAACCGTCGAAATACTTCCCAGCCAGGAAAGAGAGAACGCAGACTACTACTGGTCTCCAAACCTCCCCATACAACCAGCCACTAAATCCTATTCCTGGAAATGGCACTTTCTCTTTCCTGTTGGTTTTCTTTATTTTTTATTTTTATTTTTTTTTTTTTTTCTAACTTAACAAGGTACCTTGATAGGAAGAAACTTATTCTAACAAAGCAGACCCTATCATTTAATTATCCTAGCTTCTTGGAAGGTTATATCGGCATCTGACAGGAACTTCAGGGAAGATGTTGGCTGGAACTCCTTATAGTAATCTGGACTGGAACTTCAGCTGTGAACCCAGTGGGAAGCAGGAACTTCTGATAGGACTTTGAATTCCACCTTTGAGTAGAGATGTTAGAAGGACCTTCTTGAAGTGATCTGGACTGGAGCTTCAACTATGACTCAGAAAAAATTAACAAAGCAGGAACTTCTGGTAGAAATCTTGATTTACCCTTCTGTAGGGATTTCAGCAGGAACTTCGAAGAATAGTCTGGGATGGAACTTCAGCTATTAACTCAGTGAAACAGAACAGGAATCTGGACTGGATGTTCAGCTATAATCTCAGCAGTAAACAGGAACTTCTGGTATGCATGTTGAATAGAACTTCAGTGTAGCCTATTTGGTATTAATTTCCCCTTTTTAATGATTGTAATTTCCAGAATAAATTTATAGTAGACAGTTTTCTTTTTATGATGTTCTCTCTAAATTGCAGAGATTGATAAGAGGTAGAGGTGGGTAGGAAATCGCGTCACTGGTTAAAGTCACCTATTACCGGAGAGTCACCGTTCCGTTTGTCACCTATTACGGAGCAGACCCTATTACCAACGGACTTGCAGTGACAGCAGGTAAAATAACTCTCCCTTCCTCCATGCTCCGAATCACTATCTCAAATTATTTCACTTTGACCCCTTCGGAGCTTCTTGAATTGTCACTGTGTGCGTTGTCACTACAGTGCCGTTGGCGCTACTCGTCACTCCGTAGTGGTTGGCGCTGGTTGTCACTTCATGGGCGGTCGGCGCTACTTGTCACGTTGTCACTCTTGGAGCTCCTTGTCACGGTTGGAGCTCCATCGTCACTTGTCACTCTTACCATTTGTGTAGCGTGATCAGGTGATCGGTTGTCTCTCGTCCCTCACGCCGTACTTTCCGCGGCCCGGGTTTAGGACTCTCGCCTTTAGTTTGACTCGTGTTGCCCGTTTAGTTCGATGTTTTTCGATAGTTTCATTGTTTTGTGATTAGTTGAGATGAATAAAAAACCGAAATCTTCTCAATTATGGGCGATTTTTAAGCTCATTAAAAGGTCGAAAAACTGCCAAGTGCGACCTATGTGGTCAAGTTTGTATGTAGTTTCAAAACTACCATTACCTAAAAATTAAAAAATATAATTCGTAATAATTTTTTCTATTTGCTCATGTTCCTTCATTTGTTTCAATTAGAGATAATATTGAGGTGAAAATGTATGTTACCTACCAATAATGATCGACTGTGATAAATTCCATTTTTTTCTTATTTATTCCATTTTACCTACCAACGGAGGATTATGATGACTCTGGGACCACGATCGATAAATTAATTATTTCTGAGCTCTAAACATATTAATCTGATTGCTGAGTGTCTCATACTAGTTGCTTAAATCGGTAAAACGTAATATACAAATATAATGGAGGAGTATATAAATTTTTTCTCAATGAACAGAACCAATTTTTTATTAGAAATATGAGACCGATACGCTAGTTGCGTCTATTGGGGCAAGAACTCTCGTTACGGAAATCACTGCTGGTCACTTTACACCGAGCAGCGCCGCAGTTCCAGGATGCGCTTCTCTGTCACCCTATTACAAAGTCACCTATTACTGGAACCTATTACCGGCCTGTCACTGTCACGTTGTCACCTATTACCAAAAAGTAACCGTTTCGCACATCACTAATAAGAGGTTCTTCCTCTATATTACAATCAAATCAAAAAATAATCTTGGATTTCACAATGGAATAATATAACTCCTTTGAGAATCCTTAGGGGTTGAAGCTTGCACTAGTCAGTTAAGGCCAGTCAGTAGTAAATACCATGTTAAGCTTGATTGGTTCTGTCAAATCTGAATGACCGAGTAAATTTCCGTTGTGTGAGACACTCAGTAGAGTCCTTTGTTTTCATCCTGCAATGCCCTCTAGCGAGACTCTGGTGTCTTATCGTCCGTTCGCCGGTCCGCCGCTAGGGCGCCTCCGCATCTCTCTCTCCCTGCCACCAGGCTTCCACGCAACTCTCAACAGGTGGCGTAGTGAGTCCTTCTATGATGACGGGAACTGCAGTTCAATTGTTCGTTATATTTCTTTGTTTTCGTTAGTAATTTTGTGGAAATGGACGTCTTTTCTTTTCTACAGAAGCATTCCATTTATTTTCAAGTATGTTTGCATATTCTTGGTGGTGTTGGTGTTTGATTATTGGGAATTGATAACTTTGGCAAAATTTGTAGGTCTCATGCTGTCAATCAGTACCTACTTAATTATCTTAAAAATGGTGAGCAGGTGTGCAATCGCCACACTCCCCGCCCCCAAACAAGCATGGGACCAAATTTTGGAGCCTCACATGCAGAAAAAATAAGAATCTCAAAAAAGCAGCAACGTGCAATAATTTAGAGAACATTGAGAAAAATAGAACAACAAGCAAATGATTTAGGTATGATTGGGTAGAAGACTACTGTTTGGCCATGTACCCCCGCCTTCTGTTCATCTGTGAGAGGAACGGATTAGTGCACCTAGTCGCCACCCTGCGGGTCTAGGGTGTTAAGCAATCTAGAGTGTCACGTCCAATCTCTATACTCCATTACCGCTGAGCGTACCTTCGAGGGCACTTTGCAAGCAATGTTTTGAGTGGAAGAGTCGGATCATCTCCTGAAGACAAGGGGTTGGTTATGTACCAAACCAATAGTATAGTATAGGATCTACTCTATCCCCAAAGTCCGATCACGACTTTGCAGGGCATGTGGGCAAGACATCCCTGGAGGTAGGGTCCCCACTTGGAGACAGAAGGTTTAAAGACTCCCCCACCCCCCATCCCTCCCCCCTGGATGTGGCCCCACCTCGCCACACCCGATGGTGAACTGCCAAACCATTCTTGTGCTATCACCTCTCTCATATTTTAAATTGGAATAACATCATTGTTGGGACTTTCATATAATTTTACTTGATGAAATGATGCCATCAAGTTCAGAGTTGATTGAAATTTAGCGTTTTGGAATTTCTGAAATATTTTGTCTAATGTCAGGGATGCTTCACCACATTTGTGTGTTAATAGATTTATTTGCCTTGCGTCTAAACATAACCGTATTTCCCCATTTGTCTTCTTCACTACCACTAGTGGTGATATGAATCTTGAAATTCTCTTTTTTATGATTCTCTGATCCATAATTTCATCCAATTTCGCCTGTATGTCCGCTTCAACCTTTTTTGTAACTGGGTATGTCCTCTTCCTAAATCCTTGTTCATCATTTATTTTGATTTTATGTTGGTGTATGTTGAGGCAGCCTGATTTCTTAGAAAAGATTTGGATTGCAGCTTTCAGATTTCTTCGAGTTTTCTCTGTTTGTTCTTGGTTTAATACTGGTGATGTCCATTGTTTGATTACTTGTCGAATCTCGTTTTTGTCATTTCCTACAACTGCTATATTGGTTGATGCTCCTTGATGACAAATTGGTACTTCTTCTGAATTTTGTTGACATCTGATTTGTATTATATTTTGTTTGAAATCTATTATTGCTGCTCCTTCTTTCATGAAATCTGATCCAATAATCACAGGCCAAGACAATTCCTCTACTATTATAAATGGATGAATAATATTGATGGAATTGAACTTTATGTTGAAAAAATATTGTCTTTTCAACGTAGTCAGCGGTCGTCCGTTTGCGGCAGTTAATTGGATTTTCCCTAGTGGTATTGTCTGTCCTTTCAGTTGTGCTTTGTGACGTCTGAAGAACTGGGCTGACATTAATGAGAGATCTGCTCCTGTGTCCACCAATGCATATGATGTCACATCTTCTATTTTGGTTATGATGACTGGGCAATTTCCTACTGGTGGGCACCCCTCTAACAGTTTTCCGAATCTCGTTGTTGCTCTGCTTCAACCGCATTTATATTTGATGTGGTCTCATTTCTTGTCCCGTTGTTGTCTCTTCTCTGTTGCTGATGTTGCCTCTGCCCTTGCTGGTCTTCTGTGCGCTGGTTATCCCATTGCTGATTTCTGTCGTTGACTGGTGTATTTCTTCTGATGTTATCATTTGTCTCTAATAACTGAATTAATTCTTGCAGGGTCATGACTGGTCCCATGTACAGACAGCATAGTGGATTTATGGAGAAGTGTCGCAGCAGTCTTCTTATCAGCAGTTTTGTTGAATATCCCAATTCTTTACCAACGTTATACATTTTCATTGCATAAGTCTTTTTATCTCCATCTTTATAATAATTGAATGCTGAATTATTTATTTTATTTTCCCATCTTTCCTGAATTGCATCACTCCAATAAAATTCCAAAAATGCTTTTTCAAATTGTTCCCAATTGGTTAAATTGTCCCTTATATTTTCCCACCATTGATTGCCTTCAAATGATTTTGATAGAATTATTTTAAAGCGGGAATTTTGTTCGATACTCGGATAAAGTTCCTTGATTCTACGGATGAAAGTTTGGGGAGTTGGGAATGCTGCTTCTGTAAATATAATTTTTTCTCTTTTTAATGACTCGTTTATTATGACTTCTGCCAAATCGATTCCACTTTGATAACTTGTATTTCCACCACCTAATGCAGTACTATTAAATGGAATGCTTCCTCTCCTATCCTCTATTCCTCTTCTGATCTCTATCATTGACCCCTCCATGGCACTCATCCTAGCTTCAAACATATCCCTAACTGTCTCTTCATTTATTTGTTGTTGGCCTTGGATTGTATCATGCAACAACCTGTAATATTCCTTTATTTCTCGGATTTGAGTGAATAAATTTTCAATTTGATTCTCCATCTTTCTTAATTTTAATTATATTTTATTTGTTTTTTATTTATTAGATTTTTTTTTTTTTGTTAGAAAATAGAACTTTGAAAAACAATAACAATTTTTTTTACATGCAAGATATTAGTAAAATTTTAGTTCGGGCGCCATGTAACGGTTTTTTAAGGGTTATGGGAAAAACCGTCGAAATACTTCCCAGCCAGGAAAGAGAGAACGCAGACTACTACTGGTCTCCAAACCTCCCCATACAACCAGCCACTAAATCCTATTCCTGGAAATGGCACTTTCTCTTTCCTGTTGGTTTTCTTTATTTTTTATTTTTATTTTTTTTTTTTTCTAACTTAACAAGGTACCTTGATAGGAAGAAACTTATTCTAACAAAGCAGACCCTATCATTTAATTATCCTAGCTTCTTGGAAGGTTATATCGGCATCTGACAGGAACTTCAGGGAAGATGTTGGCTGGAACTCCTTATAGTAATCTGGACTGGAACTTCAGCTGTGAACCCAGTGGGAAGCAGGAACTTCTGATAGGACTTTGAATTCCACCTTTGAGTAGAGATGTTAGAAGGACCTTCTTGAAGTGATCTGGACTGGAGCTTCAACTATGACTCAGAAAAAATTAACAAAGCAGGAACTTCTGGTAGAAATCTTGATTTACCCTTCTGTAGGGATTTCAGCAGGAACTTCGAAGAATAGTCTGGGATGGAACTTCAGCTATTAACTCAGTGAAACAGAACAGGAATCTGGACTGGATGTTCAGCTATAATCTCAGCAGTAAACAGGAACTTCTGGTATGCATGTTGAATAGAACTTCAGTGTAGCCTATTTGGTATTAATTTCCCCTTTTTAATGATTGTAATTTCCAGAATAAATTTATAGTAGACAGTTTTCTTTTTATGATGTTCTCTCTAAATTGCAGAGATTGATAAGAGGTTCTTCCTCTATATTACAATCAAATCAAAAAAATAATCTTGGATTTCACAATGGAATAATATAACTCCTTTGAGAATCCTTAGGGGTTGAAGCTTGCACTAGTCAGTTAAGGCCAGTCAGTAGTAAATACCATGTTAAGCTTGATTGGTTCTGTCAAATCTGAATGACCGAGTAAATTTCCGTTGTGTGAGACACTCAGTAGAGTCCTTTGTTTTCATCCTGCAATGCCCTCTAGCGAGACTCTGGTGTCTTATCGTCCGTTCGCCGGTCCGCCGCTAGGGCGCCTCCGCATCTCTCTCTCCCTGCCACCAGGCTTCCACGCAACTCTCAACAGGTGGCGTAGTGAGTCCTTCTATGATGACGGGAACTGCAGTTCAATTGTTCGTTATATTTCTTTGTTTTCGTTAGTAATTTTGTGGAAATGGACGTCTTTTCTTTTCTACAGAAGCATTCCATTTATTTTCAAGTATGTTTGCATATTCTTGGTGGTGTTGGTGTTTGATTATTGGGAATTGATAACTTTGGCAAAATTTGTAGGTCTCATGCTGTCAATCAGTACCTACTTAATTATCTTAAAAATGGTGAGCAGGTGTGCAATCGCCACAACGTAAAGAACAGAATGATAACCTTCCTCCTGGAAGCCTCTGAAATGATAACCTCTCTGGTTATATTGCTCTTGGAATTTTCAAATTGCCCACATGCTCATTAATTTTAACGAATGCCAGCTGAACAATGTTAGTAGAAAATTCACAGTTGGGATTCTGCAATAATTCTGGGAATACATTACCACAATATATCAATCGCGTCGATTGCATCATAACAATCGATTGTTTGCTACTATCGACAGCTGGCCACCACTAGTGCAACCTCCACTCGTGGTTATCACTCCTGACCACTGCGCTGGTGCGCAGAATATACGGAAGAAGGACGACGGTATAAAAATTCCTTCTGCCGATGGGTTCCATCAAGATGGCAGCCACCATTCTCAACCGGGGAAAATCAGCCAATCAGATTGTGATATTTCTTTCCGTCTTTTCTGTTTCCGCCCTCTTCCATCCATGTGAATCCAGCTTCTAAGTACCAATCATAATGCCCCAACGCGTAACTGCATCAACCACGCCCATGTGAACCCAGTTTTAACCTTCTATCCGTACCGCGGTGTTGGATACCGCACCCCTCCCTTCAAACATCAATGTACACTTCATAAGAAAGAGCAATGAACCGAGCCCCTTATTACCCTCCTAACATTCGACGAGAAAAGTCACGTGAGTGTCATTTGTTTATTTCTACCTGTCTGCTGTTTTCTAGTGACCTATGTACGGGTGTATCTACAGATTGAGTGCGGTCCCTCAGCCCTCCCCATACGAGAAACGTGCAATTCAGCCACTGTCAATGAGACTGTAAACGTTAGAATGAGACTGTTTTGATAAGAGGTTTTTGCCATACCAATGGGACTGTAGCAATCAAGATAAGACTGTTGTTTTTTTTTTGTCAATAAAGTTTAAGATTAACTGATCTAGTTTTCATCCAATTTATGGAAACTTACCTACCAATTGTACGTACAGGGAGGTATTCTGGTGAAAACATTTCTCAAAGTCGGAATTAATTGATATATTATGAAAAATTGGTACTTAAAACTACTTACATTTTCAAAATGTATCAATAGTGATCGAATGTGAGGCGTATCCTTGAATGGCGGTATCCCATACCGGTGGTACGCTAATCAGTGGTAGAAAGGGGGTACGGATAGAAGGTTAATGCCACTTTAAGACCGAGATTTCATTGAGGCGTTCATATCTTTCAGATATTGAGACAGTTCCTGACGAGTACTCCCTTTGGACAAACACTGAGATTCAATACTTCTCATTCGTTTTGGATGACCACAATGTCTTCTAATATTGTAGACATTACTTTGGTACTAGACACTGGTGAATAGATCGACAATGTCCCCATTTTCAATACGGCAGGTCCGCCTAGTTGTCCTCATTCACTCGAGTGCCAGGAGGAAGATTGAGATTAGTGTATTTTTTCAATAGTTTGATCTCGTGTCTTACAACATAAGTCTGAAGAACTACTTCGTTACCTCTAACAAATTTATGTTTTTCATACAGACTAATATTATTATTTTCCTCTAAAATAAAGTTTAAGATCTCAACAAACTGTTTTCCATTTATAAAAACCTCGTTTTTCTATCCATCAAAATTATTAACTTTTACTCTTCTATTTATTTGTAATTGAATCGAGATTGCAGCGTGCATTCTTCTTTGGAACTAGCAGGTAATTTTTGAAGACTAATGATTTAGTTTTTGGTATCAATACAAAAGCTAAATTTTTTCTTTGATCTGGCAATATAACTTTTTGAGCAATTATAACATGCAAAAGGAGAAAACGTTAAGCAAAAACTGCTGTAAGTAAACTCATGGTTCGACAACGGAATTTTTTTAAAAATGAATGTTGAAAGGGTTTGAAAGAACTCGTTCCTACCAACTGCGCCAATGTAAGGGACCACCCACTTACATAACACATATTTCATAGAAAATAACGTCTTGCATCACTCAAAAACCGACTTTAATAATTATATTTCTCTCCTACCTCCTGTTTTTGACTACAAAAAATACTAAATAATAACAAACTGGTGCAGCATTTCATTTAGTGAGGTAGTTGACATGGAAGTTTAGTGACACCCACCACTGCGCGCATGCAGATTGGGGGTTCAGGAGTCAGTTGTATTTCGAATATTGATCTAGATGATGTTCACCAGCTCACCCGAGTCGTTTCATACCTGTACTTTTCAGTCAATACATTCTCGTTCAACTTATCAGTGGTGTTCAGTGTATTCTTTTCTATACTTCAGTAGTTGCATAAGTTTTTACGTTCCTCACTAATTTACAATTTTGTCCACCATGTTAACAATAATGTCGTGATGGTGTTTTCAGTTGTATTAATTGGTTAAGAATAGAAAATCCTCATTGGAAACACGTACAGTAGCAAATTAATTAAGGAGTAGAGCGGTATTGGTTGGCTCTATCTTACACTTATACCTTATTTCAAATATTTCGTCATCTTTGATGTCCGATGATGAAGTAGGTAGCAAAAAAAAAAAAAAAAAATGGGTGGAAAGCATTTTCCACCCATTTGGGTCTTCAGGGAGGTGAAAATGGGAAGGAGCCGAGTCAGGGGAATATAGAGGGTGGTTCACAATGTCCCAACCAAATAATTCCAACATCTCTTGGAGGGCTGGTGTTGTCTTGCAACAAGCACACCTCCTTTGTCAACAGCTTTTTAAGGGCTTTGCAGTATCGAATAAATTGCATTAATTATCTCCCCCAAGGGCAGAAAATGAACCAGAATGATTCCTTCCAAAATTCAAAATGGAAGGCCTCCTACTCCTCTGATCATTGTGAACATTTTTGTTCTGTCTTCGCTCAACTCACAACACCACTTGAAAACATTGGGTTTTCCGACTATTTGGCGGATACCTACCATGATTTTTCACCAAAAGTAATATAATTACAATAGGATTCGACTTATTTTCTTGCTGTTATTTATCTTTGATTTGCTTCTTGCAATTCATAGTAAAGAGATTTAGCAGATAAATTAATGTGTTCTGAATATTTAACCCTTTAGCGTTCCTTGATACAACTGTTGTACCAAGGTAGAAGCAGTTTGAATTCTGGCGTGTTTTTCGTTCTATTCCTTCTCAATAGGGTGCAGCATCATGAGAAAAATGGTAGCATCTCTTAGCTCCGAGTAGATCTCGAGATATTGCAAAAGTGGGTGTTTTGTGGTACAACTGTTGTACCAAGGAACGCGAACGACGAAGTTTTTTTGCTGTTGTTTTTTATTCAAACCAAAAAATTACGCGGTGATGTCCACACGGATGAATTTCGTCTTCTATTCGAGGAACGTTATTTTTCTATAGCTATTCAAGTATCCATAATGAAAGCATAACACTGGAATCGTGTACTCGCAACGATGTTATTGAAGTTTTTCGGGGCGGGCGCCCCATGATTTCTCACTGGAGATTGGATGCGTCGCATACCAACGCAACAAGTCCTATTGAAATGTTGTTTGCTGTCGAATTTGTCATCAGTTTTATATTGATTGAAAGCAAGATCATCCAGAATAAACTCAAATTATGGTCATTCCCTGATTACCTTTTACTGGTACAAATGTTGTACCAAGGAACATCATGGCCGAAAAGTGCACCCCATGATTTCTCCCTGGAGATTGGACGCGTCGCATGCCAACGCAACAAGTCCTATTGAAATGTTGTTTGCTGTCGAATTTGTCATCTGTTTTATATTGATTGAAAGTAATATCATCCAGAATAAACTCAAATTATGATCATTCCCTGATTACCTTTTACTGGTACAAATGTTGTACCAAGGAACATCATGGCCGAAAAGTGTACCTGGTGGTCCTTGGTACACATGCTGTACCATGCCATTTTATAGCGCGTGAACCATTTTTTTCGCAAAAAAAGGCTGAAATATTGTTAATAGATCCATGAAGACCCGACTAGATCAGAAAAAAAAATTTTCCCATGACGCCCGAGTTTTGCCCGCTAAGGGGTTAATAAGTTATTAGTGTTGCATTAGTTCGTTGGAAAAGATAGGAACAGTTGAGTAGAAAATTGACACACAATTTTTTTGCACCTCTGAAAACACTTTTCTTTCAGCTTTATTTCATCAATTTAGGTAAGTAGGTAACAAAATCATGAAAATCACAAAAGAAGCACAAACTACAAATCCAGTAAACCACAAAAGCCACAATAATTACAAAATTTAGGGTCGGTCTTCCTAAATAAAATTGGAGTCAACTGAAAAGCGGAGGGCTCAAGCTTCGTCAGCACTCCGCTATGTAGCGCTACTGAGCCATGGACACCTCTGGATTCTTCCACGGACTTTTACCTCTCTCTGTTCAAGCCTTTTTCGATTCATCACGTTATATTCAATCGCTACTTTTTATGCGTGTAATTACTTGATTAATACATCTCAAGACGTTCATAAAGTTTGTCAAGACGTTTATTAACTTTCCTAGCTTCTATCGAAGACTACGAGAAGAACAGGTAACGATTTATTTTCTCATGAGCTCAGGTGGTTGGTAGTGGGTGACCAAGCTGGAAGGAGCTCGCCATGCACCGTAGGTATGTTCCTAGGTACTCGAAAAATGCGCTGAATTTGGATTGGTATTTTCAATCAGTCGTGTTAACGAACGAAATGACGTGTAAGACGTTTCATTTCCTCGCCCAAGCTGTAAGACGTGTCCAAATTGATTTCAATCAATTCAATTTAGGCAAACGGCCATTACGTCAGCTTGTGGAACATTCTTTGAAGACGTGAGAGTTGAGGCCGGTTAGGGAGATCAAAACGACGAAAACGTAGGGGTTTCTGTGAGGCTGCTCCCTATCCTGAATAACCGTAAGTCGCGCTGGTACCTTGAAAGTCCTCTTGCATAAGCCCATGGAGACGATAAAACGTGTAGACGGGCCTCTCAACTCACAAGACGTGTTCGAGGAAATGATACCTATGCATTTTCGGAAAGCTTGGCTGCCGAGAATTAGCATTCATGGCCGCAAATTATGTACGAAAGACCCCAAAGACGTGTTGAACGTAGGGAATCTCAGTTGGGAAGAGATTACCTACCCGACGCCCATGTAATTGGGACTATTATACGATCGTTTCAATATTTTCTACGTGAATCTGATTGATAGTGAATTTACCTAGATCCCAAATTCTAAGCGCTCTATAAGACGTGTTTCTAACAACAAGTGGGTGTTCTTGCACTTACATGGGAATTACAAGTACCTACCTACTAAAATTGATTAATAAATTGAAATGTAATTGTAACGTTATCCATATGTATGTACAATTTATTTTTCCCTATTTACTAGTGTATGTTTCCCGTTTGTACTAATTTTTTTTTTCTCTCTCTAAAACGTAAATTATGTGCGTGCGAGCTCCTCCAGTGAACCACTATGTCCTTGAGACGGACACAGTATTGACGTGAGACGATTTATTTTAGCACTAAAGATATTTTGATTCGAGGTAATAATAAGGACGTGATTCTTCAGTACTGCCTTCTTTATTTTGCCCCAATTTAAAAATAAAAATTGGTAAATTGTATATTTTTTTTGGGCAATAAAAATTTACCGTTTTTAAATATATATAATTATAAATATATATTTATATGTATATAAGTTTTCATTTTTATTCATATATACCTATATAAAATATACGGTATTATATAGGTAAGTACATTTTAAAATAGAATAAATATAATAAAGATAGGTGTGTGTGAAGAACGTTGCAACTTCCCATAATGTCACAGTTGGGCAGGTCTAGCACCTGTCACCAACTGGCGCCAGCTTGAAAGTGGCAATTATGTGATAGATGCTGCTTTTCCCCCACCTAGCTATATGCTTTATGACTAGGGTCGTCTCACGTTCATACTCTCGTGAAATTAAGATAATGATACATAAATGTATAAACACCAGGTAATTAAAATGATAAAACAATTTTAATAATTAAATAAAAACGTGAAACATAAGTGTTATTACACATAAAAACGTTTACTTAACCTAATGATGTGTCCACTCGTGTACACATCACCGAAACGAAAAAAAAAAAAAGGGCCACTAGACGTAAAGGTAATGTAGTGTTTCATTCCTAACAGGTGGTGAGACGTGTAAGGTCCGATCTGAGAAGACGTGCAGACAGACCGAGAATGGAATTACAAAGACGGGAGCACACAATGCGCAGAGAATTGATGGGGGTTCTCCACAACAATATACGGGTGTTTAAAGAGGAACTGGAAATAACTTTGAATACATTTAGAGACGAGATGGAGGCGAAATTAAAGGAAGTGAGAGATGAATATGAAAGTCGTGTAAATAGATTTCTTGAAGTTACGGATGGTGATATATCTGATGCCAGCTTGGGTCAGGTTCAAGACGTTCAGGACCTGGTTGAGCGCCCAATTACGAACGATCAGATAGGAGTAACACTCCTTCCAGAATGTTCTCAGACTGAAGACGTGCCTCATCAAACTGATGGTAGTAGGGAAAACGCTCCCTGGGGCTGTACTGAGAATGATACTTCCATAACACACATGACAAGCGATCGAGGACAGGAAAAAGACGTGACAGATGAAAAACGTTCCTGGATGAAAGAAAGGGTACACCTGCCAACATCTCAAAATCAAATAGCATACAGAAGACCACCGATTCGACCAAGATTTCAAAAGGGCGATAATAAATTGACAAATGACAATGAGTATTCTCTTTGGAGAGCTCGAATAAGGCATGAATTATTGGCGTGGGACTGTTTGTTCCTCATTGACAAGACAGTCGGACCAATTGAGGAATATGTTGAGAGCGAACAAAAAATTATGGCAAGTGCCGTCACATCTTACTTATTGTCGAACCTTGAAGAAAGACATCAACGTCATGTGCGGAATGCAAAAACCCCAGAAGCACTGATGGCTTGCCTCGACAAATTGTGTGAGCCCATCAGTAACTATTCCGAACACCACTATCGTGAAAAGTTTAATAAGCTGAGGTTCGACCCAACTAAACAGACAGTCCTCTCATTTCTTACAGATTTTGACAGCCTCGTTGAAAAGATACAGAAATGTCCAAATGCTGGACTAGGTGAGAGCCAGATAAAATACAACTTGATTGTGGCTATTTCAGAATCTTGTCCCACAATCAAAAACCTTGAGCTGTCGACCCCATCTCCAGGCTTAACGGTGCAACAGTTGAAAGACTTGCTGCTTGACGAAGAGCAACGTCTAGCTGAAATCTCCAGACGCTCACAGGGTACAGATTCTGACCAAGCAATGTATATCAAGAAAAGGAATGGTCAAAATCGGAATTACCATTTCAGCAAGAAGCGTCATGTTCCTCAGGGTAACAAACACACTGAATATGACAAGGGGCAATGCAAGACGTGTGGCAACTGGGGTCATTTGGCAGAAATGTGCCACAGAGAGAAGCGAAAATGTTTCAATTGCGGTTCTTATGATGGTCATATCTCCCGAGATTGCCCTAAGGAGGAGACGCCCTTCACCAAACGCAACCGCTTGTCAAAATTAAATTCAGAACGAAGACGTGGTGCTGTCAAAGGTACAGCAATTAAATCTAAGGGTAGACGTGTGCCCCTCAAGGATGCTCTAAAAATTTCAAAGCAAAGAGCCAAATCTGGGCAAGCAAAACTTGCTATGATCATGGAAACAGACGATGAGGATGCTCCTGATGACGAACCAATGTGTTGGGTGCAAGAGTTAGCTCCTGCGGACACAACAGACGTTGTGTTTTATGCTGCAAGACGTGGTTGTGACTCCGACTCTGGTACTGAAGCAGTGGAGGACTCATCCAAAGACGTGGCCTATCATGCAGACAGTAAGTTATCAAAATACTACACAATAAACTTTGTTGCTGATAGTGGCAGCACTGAACACATTGTTAACGATCCAAATTGCTTTGTAAATTTACGTAAATTGCCTAAAACTAAAATAATTGGATGTGCAAACAGCAGTACTGATGCTGATTTGCAGATCAACGAGTTAGGGGATGTTGTATACTATAATCAGGAAACAGACACCTATGGGTGTTTGCAGAATGTCCTATATGCTCCTCAATTGACTGAGAATCTTTTCTCACTTCGGAAGCAAGTGCAAAATGGTTTAACAGTTATTCTAGGTCCAAACACTATTGAACTTAGAGATCCTGGTACTGGTCAGCTAATAAAAACTGGTAGATTTCAGGGAAAGTTTTGGTGGCTCACTTTCCATCTCCCCTTGCCAACAGCTTCTCCTTCCGAGCGTAAAAGGATCTTGCAATCCGTATATCAGGACTTTAGGGATCGTTCATTGGCCTTAGGTGAACGTAGCTCCCAGTCCCTCGCACGTTTGGGAGGGAGTAGCTCCTCTTCCCAGAGTCACTTGGATGTGGATTTAGGAGGGAGAAGTGTAACGGTAAATGCACATCAATCGCCTCTGAAGCATAAAATTAAGAACACATCTGCCAGGGGCATTGAAGCTCCGTTATTCAAGAAGTTTAAGTCAGCAATAGGGCTGATCTGTTCGGAGGAAGGGAGTTCAACCTTGACAGAGACCTCTAATGTAGATGTAGATTTTTCTAAAACTAGAACTTTGAACAATAATTTGCGTGACAATCTCGGCCTATTGTGGCATTACCGCCTCAATCACGCATCAAAAAAATACTTAGAGATAGCTTCTAAAACTATACCAACTTTAAAAAACATCAAATTTGGTTCTGATTTACTTGATTGCCAAACTTGTAAAATGGCTAAAGCTAAAAGAAAATCTTGTACTGATAAGAGACGGAGATCAGAAATACCGTTTCATAGGGTGTGGAGCGACCTGATGGGACCGTTGAAGCCAAACTCTCTGAAGTCTGGCTCAAAATATATTGTCTCTTTTGTAGATGATGCCACTCGGTATGCAATGGCCTACGAAATAACTGACAAAACACGGGTCCATCAGGCGCTTTCGTCCTGCTTGGAGGAGATACGGAAAATTAAAGGTCCAGACACTAAATTAGGCCACATTCTCACTGATGGAGGTACAGAATACAAGACTAGAGAAATGAAAGATTTGTTAGCCAAAGAAAACATCTCAATAACAGCATGTGAACCAGTTACACCACAACACAATGGCTGTGCTGAAAACTTCAATTTTGTTTTAGCTTCTGCAATTCGGGCAAATCTTATTTCAGCTAGAATGCCTGCCCATTTCTGGGGGCATGCTATGAAACATTCCATTCATGTACATAATCGAACACCCAATGCATCCAATGACTTCATCTCACCTTACGAACGATTGTTCGGAAAACCCCCTGACCTAAAGTACCTTCGGCGTTTTGGTTGTGAGGCCTATGTGTTGGATTTACACGTGAAATCAAAACCAAAATTCAGCCCAAGGGCCAATTTAGCCCATTTGCTGCAATGCACAGAAACAGGTTATATCTTGCTTGATTTTCAAAAAAGGACATTGATCCGCTCCAAGCATGTGGATTTTATTGAATCCAGAGTTTATGGTGATAGGTTGGGAAAAGACGTGTCATTCCCTGATATATTTGAAAGTACTGCTCCCGATATCTTTTCTTCGGAGTTATGTGTGAACGCTGACTCAACTAAGGCTAACATGGATAATGACGTGTCAGCTCCAAACGTTTTTGAGCCTAGGCCATCTACCTCTAAAAATAGTAACGACACGTTTACTGTAGACCTTTTATCATCAAAATCTACAAGTACTAATGACATGTCTACCTCTGATCCTTTACCACTAATCTCTGAAAGTAGTGACATGCTCACCACAGACCCTGTACCATCTGCCTCCATAAACAGTAGTGAAGAGAGTACCCTGAAGCCTATTAAATCTGTACTATCTCACCCTGACAATAAAACCACCGAAAAATGGATAGGCCAGACAGACCAATTTGATTTTTATCAAAATGTGTCAGATAGTGATTCAGAGGAAGCACACTTCTTAGGTCCAGATTTTTCTGATAATGAAACGGTACCAGAAACATACTGGGAAGCCATCTATAGCAAAGATGCACACCACTGGATAGATGCAATTAATACTGAATTTGACGCGTTAATTAAATGTAATACGTGGGACATCGTCGACAAGTCAAAATTACCTGAAAATATAAAACCAATCAAATCGAGGTGGGTACACAAAATCAAATATGAAGCCAACGGAAACCTTCGATACCGGAGTAGGCTTGTTGCCAAGGGGTTTGCTGATAAAAATGTGTACAATCTTTCTGAAACGTATGCCCCAGTTGCAAGATTAGCAGATGTGCGCTTCATACTTATTACAGCTAATAAATTCAATCTCAAATTGTCCCAATATGACGTTAAAACTGCGTTTTTAAATGGTGAACTAGAAAAAACTGTGTACATGACCATCCCTGATGGCCTAACTGATTATTTAGATAAAAATGAAAATTTTAAGAAAAATTATTTGTGTAAACTGAAAAGAGCCCTCTATGGCTTAAAGGTCTCTCCAAAAAGATGGTATATTAGATTCCTAGAAACAATGAAAAAATTAAAATTTAAAACGTATGAATTCCAAAATTGTCTCTTTGTTTGGCACAATAAAAATGAAGTTGCTTTGCTTCTGATTTATGTGGATGATATTCTTCTTGCTACCAATAGTGAATCAAAGAAAAATGAAATTCAAAAGGTCCTTAGAAAGGACTTTGCCATCAGCGAACTTGGAGAGCCAACTAAATTTCTTGGACTTGAAATCAAAAGAGATATAAAAAAAGGTCAAATATTTCTCTGTCAGACAGAATTTATCCATTCTATGTTGAAACGCTTTGATATGCTGTCCAGTAGACCAGTATCGGTACCCATGCGTCCTGGTGATGAAAGACGCAGGCTTACTGGTAGGGTTGATTGTGGCCAAGCGAACATACCTTTTCGCCAAGCCATAGGGTCTTTACTTTATCTCCAAAATGGCACCAGGCCGGATATTACCTACGCTACTAATGTACTTAGCCGACGTCAATCAAACTACACTCAAGATGACTGGGAATTAGTTAGGCGTATTTTCCGATATCTTGCTGGAACAGCAAATTATGGACTAAAATTTACTGGATCTTTGGACAATGTAATCCACTGTTATGTAGACTCTTCCTTGGGATTAAATGATGAAAAGGGACATTCAACCACAGGGTATGTCATTAAAATATTTGGTGACTGCGTTTCGTGGAGGACCAAGAAGCAAACTCATGTTTCTTTGTCCTCAGCAGAATGTGAATTTGTTGCTATGTCAACAGCATGTCGTGAACTGGCAAATCTTCGTAGTATGACCAAACATCTTCTCAATATAGATATCATGCCAGAGGTTTTTGAAGATAATCGAACCTCAATCAAAATTGCAGAGACTGAGGATTCGACTACTTTCAAACATCTGACAAAATTATCTTTTCATTATGTTCGGGAAGAACTTAAAAATAACAACATCACTCTCAATTGGATTAGCACTGACTGCCAGATCGCGGACATATTCACAAAACCACTCAATGGTACCAAATTCTCATGTTTCCGAAATGAGCTTGTAAGATTAGAATCTGATTAAAATAACTAAAGTACTTATTTTTTCAGATAGACTCATTTAAATGCCAAGACGTGAAGATCCCTATCTTGAAAACGTTCAATGGGGATGACCCAATTCTACTGGGGAATGTTAAGACGTGAAATAATTTAAGACGTGTTGGTATCAACCGAAGATGGCCCTGCAGCAGTAGCAGCAAAATCAACCTCTCTTATGCTGTCAATGTTCAGTACCGGGAGGGAGTGAAAAGCGGAGGGCTCAAGCTTCGTCAGCACTCCGCTATGTAGCGCTACTGAGCCATGGACACCTCTGGATTCTTCCACGGACTTTTACCTCTCTCTGTTCAAGCCTTTTTCGATTCATCACGTTATATTCAATCGCTACTTTTTATGCGTGTAATTACTTGATTAATACATCTCAAGACGTTCATAAAGTTTGTCAAGACGTTTATTAACTTTCCTAGCTTCTATCGAAGACTACGAGAAGAACAGGTAACGATTTATTTTCTCATCAACTAATCTTGTAATAATTTGATTTTTATTAAATTCAAACTTTATTGGTGCCACTTGGGTTTTTGCGCGCCTAGCGGTGAATCAAGGAAATATGGCATTAAATGTATGGAGTAAGTTCCACTAGTTAAAAAAAATACAATTATTCTATCTATTAATCTACGTAGGTACCGTATTGGAGAGCCCGTCGTAACCAGGAGGACTCCTGTACTCGACTTGTTGGTTTCGATGGGTTCTCCAATATGGTACCTACAAGGAAATATGTTTTTTTTTTTTTTTTTTTTCAAGAGTCGTTTTACATGTTAATAAAGTGAGCTCAGCTCCGATTCTTTAACCCTGCACAACAGGACTTACATCTGACCGGAGCTTGTTGGTTTCTTATGCTATTTTATGTGCTGAATCTGAATCCGAGGTCTGGTTTTTTATGTTTAACTCCTTTTTCCACAATGATATTTATCAGGTTTTCACTTTTTTAGGTCTTCCCACAGTAAAACTTGGGCGTCCTTATCCAATTAATCTGGGGTGAGTAGGACAACACTCATCAGGAAAAAGTCTGCCAAGGGGGTGTGGGGCATAGCTTCCTCGTATCCATAACCCGATTGTTTAGATGATCCAATGCATTGTAGCTAATTAGCTACAATGAGATTAATCTTAAAACCCTAGTTGTGTACCAACTACACGACATCCAGCAAAATATCTGAATATTTCTTCGAATTTGGATGGAAAATGTGGAAGTTACTACTATCAGTCTGGGGGTGGTGATTGTTTTAGGGGACCATCTACACGCAAACCAACACAATCGTTGAAAATTTAATCAAAATTGAATAATAACTTTGCATGGTTTTGCTAGTTACAAGGATTCCATGAGACACAACCAAAATTTTTCAGGAAGGTCTGAAATGTAAAACGCAAATGCAAATATTAATTTTGGAGAACATTTTTTTGTCCGCTGCCTTGGTAAGCAGCGTAAGAAGTGAGCAGCAAGGTAAGAGGTAAGAAGCAAAACGGACCTCAGATTCGGATTCAGCACTACGTAAAAAACTTACGAAAAGTATGTTTTATACGTATGTTTACATACAAGCATACCTACAAATTTTGTAAAGTTGTATCTACAACCTGTCTTGTAGACTTGGCTTGGTAACTTGGAGTAAAATATATGACATAGCTCTACCAGGATGTTCCTGAAGGTTCATCGTCGGAATCTATCCAATCGATTGTCAGTAGACTGATACGATCTTTTTCTTGCCGAGACATTTCTTGTTATCCTCTTCCGAGATGACTGGCTGATAAGAGTCCTCCTGATATGCCCTTGGACCCTGAACGCTCATCCTCTTTTCATGGATCCCATGTAAATAGATTTTCCGTTAGTTCCGCGGCATTCCTCGGTACTCAACGATTGTCTGCAAGAAAATTAGGCTACCATCAGAGAATGTCAATGAGGAGAAAAAAATCAATCTGTCTCGCAGCACTGAATTTGTTTGAATGAAAAATGTTTGTCTATTTAGTATTTAATTCAGTAGTTGAAATATCGTTTGTCAGGCAGATAAAATTTAGCTCGGGTGCATGGAAAATCCATCAAACATAGCAGGTAGGTAGTAGCTACGTCAAATCCCGCCTGACAGGTGGGATATGATTAGGAAAGGAACTTACCTATTTGTCATGAAGTTAACGGGCAGAAGCGAAAATCCTTCCTCACAACCTCTGGTACCTAGCTGAAGCACTTGGGATGTTCACAGTACTCTTCTCCACAACTTGTCTCTTCTCTTCTTGTCTAGCGGCATACTGTAAAATTGTTAGGAGCTATCCGCCTGACAGGAAAGTTGTATTGAGTTGTAAATAAATTGAGTTCAACTCAATGAGTTGTATTGAGTAAATTGAGTGAACACAATCGCCCCTGAAGACAATTTTACCAACATGTTTTGGTAAACTACGTACATGTTTGCCAGAGATGGACAGTTTTTAGGAAACAGGAGCCTAATATTATTGATTAACATTTAGTTTCAAAATTATTCAATTATCTCCGTTTTATATTATAGACACTACATTGCCAATTTTAAAGAGAACAACATTTGAATTTACCGCCACCAAACAGGCGTTGATTTTCGATCCATGAAAAGGAATTTATTCTACTTCCATGTTCAAT
The DNA here is from genome assembly GCA_009739505.2 of Apolygus lucorum. Taxonomy (NCBI): domain Eukaryota; kingdom Metazoa; phylum Arthropoda; class Insecta; order Hemiptera; family Miridae; genus Apolygus; species Apolygus lucorum. Next base: position 1,140,458 of record CM019177.2, read on the forward strand.
CGTTTGTAACCGGATGATCGATTAAAACAACATCGGTAAGATAGATACTATCGATTGTCCCACCAATGAGGTGGGGTACATTGCCGGGGGTTTGTATGGAGGTGCTTTATAGTATCCAACTGATAAGGAGCTCAGGGGTAGAATGACCGGGGGCTCAATGCTCGGGGGGTACAGTGAAACCGTCCCAAATCGATTCCACTCCGGGGGTACAATGACGGAGGCTCAATGCTCGGGGGGTACAATTACGGGGGGTACAGATGAGCACACCCGGGCAGTTTGGGCCAAAGGCACGATCAGCTACCGCACGTATACGTGTCGGGATAACTAAATAAACTTGTGATTACTCACCAGTAGACGTTCTCTCGTTAGGTATCTGATTATATTTAAATGAGGAGATACTTTAAGAACAAAATACTGAACTGTATAATGAAGTTAATTATCAAAGGTATACGTAGTTAATAAACTGAACAATAATACATTCGTAGTCGTAGGTTCATCAAGGGCGAGCAGACGAGCAGAGAGAGAGAGAGTAGGAGAAGCCGGGGAGCCCTGAGGAGTTAGGCAGGGCTGCCACACTAAATGCTGACAATACCCAATCAGATAAGTGAAAGGATAATCCTATTGGCTCAGAGAAGTGAAGGGACCTGGGAGGATAATCAAATGCCAATCAAGGCAGACAAAATGAAAGGGAGCTCAAACATTGGTGATGGTAACATTGTGAAGGGGAGACCAAGCTATTGTAGGAAGGAACCCATCAACGGTGAAACATGTTGAGGGACCACCTCATTCAGACATTTACCAGACCTATCACTCTTAAGAATCTCGAACATTTCAAGCACATCCAACATACCTCCCTTCGGGCAAAAATGAGGAAATTCTATGTACTGTCCGTTTGTTAGATCAAAACTAAAGTTATGATTGGATTCTCTTAGTTGATTCGCAAAAGCAGAATCACCTTTGTCATCCCTGAAATCCTTTTCATGCTCTTTTATTCTTTCCCTAAATTTCCCACCAGTTTGACCACAATACTCAACCCATAAGAACATTTCAGCTTATAAACCCCACTTTTATCTTGAACGCTAATTTTATCTTTAACCCAACGAAGCTTTAAGATTATTTTTATTTTTAAACCCTACTTTGAAACCTCTAGATGATAACATTTTGCCAATTTTGTCAGAAATCTTAAGATTTCCATATTATGGAAATTTCCGTGGGTTTCTTCTTTTTCGCCTTGCAGTTTCCTATAGCCTCGCTCCTTCGCTTGACTGCCATTCTTAATAAGATCACTGGAACAAACAAAAGTGTCATTCTAAAGTAAATTCATGAAGCCTGTCGGTCACTGGATCATCAAGGTGTCGATTACTGGATAATTCATTTCTCAGTTTTCGACATCAGATAAACCAGTTTCCGACACCCCCTGTCGCTACAGCGAGAGTATAATGTACAATATAATATAATATAAAATACAGTAGTTTGTAAGGGAGGACGAACCCAGGAGAAGGAGGGGCTTCCTAGAAGGTAGAGTGGTGGGGGAAGACACACTGAGGGAACCAAGGCAGGCGAACGACGCCGGTTGTTGTTCTCTTGGAGGCAACCAGGGAAGGTATCTGTGAGTAACTACACGTTATACTTATTCGATCGATCGATTATACCTATACCTTCTGTGTCAACAAGCTCTCCCCTTGTCTTATACTCTATACCATACACACAATACCTTATAAGACATGTTCTAGCTTATACAGAAGCCTATAACACACTATATACCTATACATTTATACTGCAGCACACATATGCTATACATGTACTCTACACTTACACTATACATCTAAACCACACTGCGGTGTGGTTTATACTATACCTAGTATACTGTTGTGCAAGAGGCGTACAACTTATACTTCCCATAATATGACCATGGCGGTCGGCATACTATACAGCTGGTTATGGGCAGCTATACATCTAAACCACACTGCGGTGTGGTTTATACTATACCTAGTACACTGTTGTGCAAGAGGCGTACAACTTATATTTCCCATAATATGACCATGGCGGTCGGCATACTATACAGCTGGTTATGGGCAGCTATGCATCTGAACCACACTGCGGTGTGGTTCATACAATACAAACTGTATGTCTGGGTGTGTGGCAGACACCTAGACATAATTATACACACCGCCACTGCGTGTGGCTTATACTACCCATAATATGACCATGGCGGTCGGCATACTATACAGCTGGTTATGGGCAGCTATACATCTGAACCACACTGCGGTGTTGTTTATACAATACACATACTATAATGGGCGCCTTATATACCTATACATACTTATACAGAGGTCAGGGGACGGATAAGGGGTCGTTGGGGAGTCCGTCATACACAAAAAGCCCAAAGGGGGAGAGCTTGGATCTATGTTGACATTTACAATACATGTGATACCTATTTATACCATTTACATACATGTGGCAAAACATACATCGATTACATGAAATATTATGTAGGTATTTATGATATTAATTATTCGATTACATGAAATATTATGTATTTATGATATTAATTCGTACGGCAGACGGCCGTGACGACATGGTGCATCGGCCGGGAAACTCGGCCTTTTCTCGTTTATTTTTAAAAAATCTTAGTGCACTGCGTAGTTCCGATTTGTTTGCTTCAAGCGTCGAGTTAAAGTCCAAAATTGTCCTCGGGTGGGTTCCGCACATTGTAGTTTGTCATGACACCCCCCTCCCGTCTATCCCTCGACAGGTATATTTCTCGCTCTCGCTCACCGAGTGGAGCGAGCGGGGAAGGTGGGTGACCAAGGCGGGAGGGGAATATCGGGGTATTCAAGGAACGTACGCGATTTCGTGCTTTCTGGACTTATTTTATTTACCTTCCCGAGCGAAAAAACGGGGAAGTCTTTCGAATTTGATAATATTGTTGTAAAAAATTTTTTTTTGTTCATCAATCGTTCATAACATGATATACCAGGTAATTATCTAAATTTAACTTCATTCCATTTTATTAGAATATTACCTTACTTATGTCAGAATAGCCTCTCAACCTATTTTTGGGTTGGTTTCCAACAGAACTCTAGTATTAAATTTCAAGTAGTCATTCAGAGCCCTCAGCTAAATAATCAATTTAAATCACTAGACCTGGAGCTTACAAAATTATAAATGAGCGACTCACTAATGGGGGTTCACTAAATCATGAAGATCAGATCAACATAAACAACTTGAAAACTTCAACTGATCGATTGACTTCAGAAATGAGGAATTTCACCGAATTCTGTTTGCATTTTTCCTGAATAGTTGATGGTGTGGGATAGATGAAAATTGGGCTGATTTCGGAAAATAATATCCCAAACAGTTCAATATTCGTGAATATCAACACGATTCACGACAGTACGCCGTACGCGGCACTTTTGCCACTTAGCATTGACCGATTTTGATGAAATTTGGTATGTCGCCTCCATTTGGGGTCTAGTTGTGCCCCGAAGATTTTGGTTGATGTAGGTCACTTCTAAGGGTTCCAAAATCAATTTTGAAATTTTGAAAGCGCCCTAACTCAAATAATTTCGATATAAAGGTATTTTTTTCCTTCAATTTAAGATTCTATAGAATTTTTAGAATTTTTAGAGACCACCGGAGCTCTGTAGGACAAACCATTCACTCACTACGAGAATGAGGAATTTCACCATGTCGGAATTTCCTATTTTTGACCCCAAAATCGGATTCAGCACCTCGAAAAACCTCCTTAGGCAAACTTTCAGCCCGAACTTCCTAATTTACGAATAAACAAAACAGTGTAGAAAATACGAATGTTTAAAAAAACCGGGAAAATGACGTCATCCCGGAATAGTTCATTTATGGCCGCTTGAAGCGCTGAGATCGAGAAATCTATAGTCCCCAGATGCAAAATTTCACGAAAAAGTAAAGTTCGAAATCGAAAAACTGAAGAAAAAAAATAGAAAAAGCAAGATGGGGAAAATTAGGTTTCCCCTGTTTTTGTTTGATAACTTTTCTCTTAGAAAACTTAGATTTTGTCGTCCCAATGGGCAACACTGGGAGGAGATGGCGATCCGAACAGCCCAATCAGCGAGCGTTCCCGCTTCACGTCCGTTTTCCCGGCTAGTTTTGAAATCAAAAATTTTGATTGTCTCCCAAAAATAACAGGAGACTTATTTTCCGAAATCAGCCCGATTTTCATCTATCCCACACCATTAACTATTCAGGAAAAATGCAAACAGAATTCGGTGAAATTCCTCATTTAAAGTTTGGACGTACGATAAATCAGAAACACGAGAGTGAATCGCAAAAGAGGCCTAATCTCCGTTCAAATTTTAGCTGACCGGAATGCGATCGATGTTTTTCTTCATGTTGGATGGTTGGTGGCTTTGCAGACGAGTGATCTATATAAAAATAATAAACCGTTGTGTAATAATTTGCAGCGTTTTTGTGTTTCACCTTGAATACGGATGTGCACCTCGACGGACTGCCTACCAAAACTAATAGATGAAAGTTCAACGTTACGACGTATTTATTTTTTAGATGCTGCGTTTTGATCCCCGAAAAAACGCTGCAAATTATTACACAATGTTTTATTATTTTTCTATATAGATCACTCTTCTACAAAATCACCAAACATCCAATATGAGGAAAAAAAAATCAAAAAAAAATAAAAAATAAAAAAAATAAAAATAAAAAAATCAAAAAAAAAAGTCACCAACCATTGATCGCATTTTGGTCAGCTCTAATTTGAACGGAGATTAGGCCTCTTTTGCGATTCACACTCGTGTTTTGTTTTATATATATATTTCAATATAAACCCTTAAATTTTCGTAGGGAGCGAACGGTTTGTCCTACAGAGCTCAGCGTGGTCTCAAAAAATTCTAAAAATTCTATAGAATCTTAAATTGAAGGAAAAACAATACTTACCTTTATATCGAAATTTTTTGAGTTAGGGCGTTTTCAAAATTTCAAAATTGATTTTGGAACCCTTAAAAGTGACCTACATCACCCAAAAGCTTCGGGGCACAACTAGACCCCAAATGGAGCCTACATACCAAATTTCATCAAAATCGGTCAATGCTAAGTGGCAGAAGTGCCGCGTACGGCGGACGGACGGCAAAATTTGTATTCGATTTTTGGATTCTACGTACCTTGAAACGTAAACCATCAAATTTTGAGGGGGTGTTAAAATTTTTGCTTCCGAGTCTACCAAGGTAGCGGAAGCTTTGTTTTCACTTTTCAAGGACGAAAAAAAAAGTTCTCCAAAATCAAAATTTTCACTCGCGTTTTGCGTTTTAGACCTTTCTGAACAATTTTTGTTCAGTGTCTGTGTGTCTGTGTGTCTGTCTGTCTGTCTGTCTGTCATGAATTCCTTGTAACGCGCATAACTATAGGAAGTTATTGTCCGATTTCAATGAAATTTTCAGGGATTGTGTGGGTTTGTGTGTAGACGGTCCCCTATGAAAATCATCATCCCCGGACTGATGGAAGCGACTGCGCATGCGCAAACGTGAATTCCTTGTAACGGCCATAACTTCCACATTTTCCATCCGATTTCAATGAAATTTTCAGGAATGTTACAGATTGGTATTTAGATGGTCCCCTATGGAAATCATCACCTTCGGATTGATAGTAGCCACTGCGCATGCGCAAACGTGAATTTCCTTTTAACGGCCATAACTTCCACTTTTTCTACCCGATCTCGATGAAATTTTCAGGGATTATGCGGATTAGGTTGTAGATGGTCCCCAATGAAGTTCACCACCTTCGGACTGATAGTAGTCACTGCGCATGCGCAAACGTGAATTCCTTGTAACAGCCATAACTTCTACATTTTCCGTACGATTTCGATGAAATTTTCAGGGATGTAACAGATTAACTCGTTTTGATGTTTTGAGATTAACTACTATGCATCGGATCATCTATACAATCGGGTTATGGATACGAGGAAGCTATGTGCCACACCCACTTGGCATTTTTTTCTCGGTCGATTCCAAAGGTTCATTATTGAAAATAATAAACCAAAATGCTAAGACCGGAAACGTTCGGAAAAATTCGGGTTCCCTCGGCTCGTAGTTTAGGTTCCCCTTGCGCAGGACCCACTGCGTCGGTCCGCCATCAACGGGGAAACGCAGTGATTGGCCAGCTGTGCGCTCGCGCAATGACGAAGCACGTCCAGCCGCGTTCGATCCTGGAGAATAATCAATCTAGAAAAATCGATGTGTAGTATCGACAGACACGAAACCGAAGTCATCCTCAAACGTGAAATGGGAAGAGAAATTCGACAGTAAACGGGGACGAAACTCCAAACTGTTATTTCTCTTACTAAGGAAGAAGATTTATTCTCTTTCCCATTGTAATATGTAATACCTATAATGTCTGTTGTTTGCCTTGCTGTAGGCCAGTTACATCTGAAAATCTCATTCGTGCAGCCTGAATGGAAGAGCGAATTTTCTGTTTCCATTTTTGGTTTATTATTTCTAATAATAAGCCTATGTGATCGTATCGCAAAAAATGTTTATAACCCCCCTCAAACTTTGTCACTTTACGTTTCAAGGTGTGTAGAATCCAATTCTGCAATGTCCTTCCGCCGTTCGCCGTCCGGGCCATAAAAGGCCTCAGAATCGGTCTAAAAAACCCGTTCTTTCGCACATAGACTTCATTTGGGGTCTAGTTGGTCCTAACGTCGAACTATTCCGATCGCTTCATTCGTATAGAAGTTATGGGCAAATACCTAACCGGCCAAAAAAGAGGTTTTTGCTTAAATTTGCGTGGGGTGACATTTTCCAAGTATTTTTTGACTCAGAATCGACTGGTTTGGATTCTACGTAGGTACCTTGAAACGTAAACCATCAAATTTTGAGGGGGTGTTAAAATAATTTTTTTTTCTTGGTCGATTCCAAAGGTTCATTATTGAAAATAATAAACCAAAATTTGGCCGTCTGTCCGCCACTTTCCCCACTTGAATGTAAATTGAATGATTTTGATGAAATTTGGTATGTGGGCTCCATTTGGGGTCTAGTTGTGCCCCGAAGATTTTGGTTGATGTACGTCACTTCTAAGGGTTCCAAAATAAATTTTGAAATTTTAAAAACGCCCTAACTCAAAAATGTTTGATATAAAGGTATTGTTTTTCCTTCAATTTAAGATTTTATAGAATTTTTAGAATTTTTTGAGACCACGCAGAGCTCTGTACAACAAACCGTTCGCTCACTACGAGAATTTAAAGTTTGGACTTACGATAAATCAGAAACACGAGTGTGAATCGCAAAAGAGGCCTAATCTCCGTTCAAGTTTTAGCTGACCGAAATGCGATCGATGTTTTTCTTCATGTTGGATGGTTGGTGGCTCTGCAGACGAGTGATCTATGTAGAAAAATAAAAAATAATAGGTAAACCATTGTGTAATAATTTGCAGCGTTTTACTTCTAAAACAATTGAAGAGGAATTCAATTTTACTATAGAAAATGTTAATCTAAGATATCACAGTTCCAAGTTTTCCAATAAGAATGATTTAAAAAAACAAAGGTGCGAGCTTCATAATTTTGAACATTTGATCTAAATTATGATGGTATTTTGGAAGTAGATTTATCTATTATCACCTTATCACCCTGAATTCATAGTTACCCATACGTTAGTTGACTTTTGCTTCCGAGTCTACCAAGGTAGCGGAAGCTTTGTTTTCACTTTTCAAGGACGAAAAAAAAAGTTCTCCAAAATCGAAATTTTCACTCGCGTTTTACGTTTTAGACCTTTCTGAACAATTTTGGTTCCGTGTCTGTCTGTCTGTGTGTCTGTCATGAATTCCTTGTAACGCGCATAACTATACGAAGTTATTGTCCGATTTCTATGAAATTTTCAGGGATTGTGCGGGTTGGTGTGTTGTAGACGGTCCCCTATGAAAATCATCATCCCCGGACAGATAGAAGCGATTGCGCATGCGCAAACGTGAATTCCTTGTAACGGCCATAACTTCTACATTAAGGAAAAATTCTCAATATACCGCCGGATTTTCATGAATTATTCTTTGTCCCACCATGAAACTAATAGTGGTGCCACCATGGTGCCAGAAAACCATAAATCGCATATTTCATGGGTTTTTTAATTTTTTTTTGTGTTTTACCTTGAATACGGAAATGAACTTCAACGGACTGCCTACCAAAACAAATAGATGGAAGTTCAACGTTACAAAGTATTGCCACTTTGGTGCGGGACTGTCACCAAATGGGGTGAGGGTGGGGGGTGATTTCGAAACCGCTTGTTGGGTGTCGTAGATCATGGTTTTTTAATTTCTCTTCAAATTCGAGGCTATCATGCCGCTAGAAATGTTATGGTGGATAATGGTGAAGAGGGGGGGGGGGGGGTCACTATTTCTTGCCTAAAATGCTTAATAAATTACATCGAGTGAACAGTTTTTTCGCTTACCAACTGATATTAATTGACCTAATGCTTATGCAATGGGACGTCCCCTGAAATGCATGGATTACTAAACAATATGTTTTTTAGTTCCTTTCACCCCCAGATGACGAGTCTTGCCCAGAAAACCTCAGAACAGCAATCACAACGCATCACAATATTGTTGCTGCACACATAGGGGTGGTTTGAGCAGCATCGCAGCATAAAAATGGTTTTCATGCACTATCATGGATACACATAAATTCATGGAATGAAAAATGCTGCAAATTAGTACACAAAGGTTTATATTTTTCTGTATAGATCTCTCGCCTGCAAAGATCACAGCTTTGCCATTGCTAATACCAACCAGCCATATTCACACTAGTGTTTCTGGTTATCATAAGTCCAACCCTCAAGTTACTGTAGGGAGTGAACGATTGGTCCTACGGAGCGCTGGGTGGTCTCATTCGATTCTAAAGATTCAATATTATTTTAAAATGATGAAAAAACAATACCTACCTTTATATCGAATTTTTTTGAGCTGTGGCTTTATCAAAATAATCTTCTTTACGGACAGTTTCTTATCCTCAAACTACCGATAATTCTTTATGAATGTGGATGCAGCGAGGTGTTCCTGTAGGTATTCTGACAGCTCGTAACGTCCTGTTAATCATTATTAAACGATAAAAAACTACGGACGGTAGACCTAAGGTTCTTTAGTCAGATCATTTAATTTAAGTTTTTTCCACTAAATTTTTTTTTGCCTTTTCAATTTATATAGTGATATGTATAGAAAACAAATAGAAACTCCCTGTTAATAATTTATTACATTACAATAAATTATAAGATACTATGAAAAGTACCTATTAATGTTAAAGGAACATTTCCATGTAATCCGTGAAGATTCGCATCCGTGTTTCAATCACTATTTACTCGAGTAGTCCGTAACACGAACTGGAATAGTTCAAGTGGTGAACAATCTTCATTTCTCGTTCATTTCAGACGGAAAACGGTCAAACGCGTTTATTTTCATAGTTCAAAATTAAAGCCAAAACATAATTCGAATAAAAAAACGCTGCGAATGATCACATAAAGGTTTGTTATTTTTCCGTGTAGATCACTCGCCTACAAAGAACACATCTTCGCCATTCGTGCTTCACAATAAAGTTTAATTCGAAGAAATAGGGAATTATGGGTGCCTTCATTAGGAAATTTGATTACTGGTTGTTGAGGACGCAAAACCGAGTACAGGTCGAAGAAACGAACAGCGATCATCATTTTGGTCAGCTAATGAGAGATTAGGCCTCTTGCGATGGATACGAGGAAGCTATGTGCCACACCCACGTGGCAGACATTTTTTTTAAATTCGATTTTTGGATTCTGCGTACATTGAAACGTAAACCAACAAATTTTGAGGGGGGTTAAACAATTTTTTTCTTGATCGATTCCAAAGGTTCATTATTGAAAAAAAAAAATTAACAAAATGTAGAAATAATAAACCAAAAAAATCCGAAATTTTTAAAAATACTACTCATTTTTGGCGTGGAAGCTGCTAACTTGGTCTTATTTTACTGGTACCATCCATTTCTTGGCATTGATTATTCATACAGCCATACATTTACAGATGTTCATAAAATCAAGTAAGAGTCCTTCACAAAATTCGCAATTCTCCTTAAATTAAAAGTTAATTTTCGAACAAAATTGTGAAAAAACTAGGTAAAAGGATTGTGCTCCTTATTCATAAATATGTAAACATTTCTTTCCGCCACTCACTAAAATATGAGCATTCTACTAATGGATGTCCCAAATTCTTTTGGGATGTCCACATCTTTCGTGAAATACTACTACTTACGACAACGTAACCAAAACGCTGCAAATTATTACACAATGGTTTATTATTTTTCAATATAGATCACTCGTCTACAAAATCACCAACCATCCAATATGAAAAAATAAAAATAAATAAATAAAATTAAAAAATCAAAAAAAATCAAAAAGAAAAATCAAAATCACCAACCATCGATCGCATTTCGGTCAGCTCTAATTTGAACGGAGATTAGGCCTCTTTTGCGATTCACACTCGTGTTTTGATTTATATACAGGGTGTTTCACGAAAAGGTTACACCCCCCTTCATTTTCGCAAAATACAGCGTAAAAAATTCCGACCAACGCAGTTCTTCATGATTTTTTGTGAGGATCTCAGGAAAAATACTTATGCGCAAAAAAGTTGCGCGCAATCGTGCGCAATTGACACTAACTTCATTTTTTCAAATGGAACCCCCCTATTTTATTACAGATTCGGATTCTACGTCAAATTTCATGAGAAATTCATACCCAAATTGATTTGTTTATTGCGCGCAACCTGGCTTTTTGAACGCTCTAAGTTGCGCAACTCCACAATTGCGCAAAAATTAGGTTTTGGAGAACCCTTAGTGTGGCACTTGTTTTTTCATCATTTTTTAACGCTGAATCACAGGGTGTCATCCGTTTTGACAAAAACCAAGATTTAAGAGGAAAAATTAACATTTCTTTCACGTAAACATCAGTTTTGAGGTCGAAATCATATTTATTTTTTATTTTCTCACCTCCTTTTGAACCACGGGCTTGGGGCTGTCTACGGTGGAGTTAAAAATAAAAACTGACAGCATGATCATGCTTGAACTGAATAAAATTACCTAAAAACTCATAACGATTTAAAAAGAGCGATTTTTTCACTAAAAACAACCGAATTTTTGGCCGCTATTTTGAAAATTCCAGTCAAATTGAAAAACGTATGTCACCATGTGATTAAGCGTTAAAAAATGATGAAAAAACATGTGCCACACTTAGGGTTCTCCAAAATCTAATTTTTGCGCAATTGTGGAGTTGCGCAACTTAGAGCGTTCAAAAAGCCAGGTTGCGCGCAATAAAACAAATCAATTTGGGTATGAATTTCTCATGAAATTTGACGTAGAATCCGAATCTGTAATAAAAAGGGGGGGGGGGGGGGGTCCATTTGAAAAAATGAAGTTAGTGGTCAATTGCGCACGATTGCGCGCAACTTTTTTGCGCATAAGTATTTTTCCTGAGATCCTCACAAAAAATCATGAAGAACTGCGTGTGGTCGGAATTTTTTACGCTGTATTTTGCGAAAATGAAGGGGGGTGTAACCTTTTCGTGAAACACCTGTATAAAAATCAAAACACGAGTGTGAATCGCAAAAGAGGCCTAATCTCCGTTCAAATTAGAGCTGACCGAAATGCGATCGATGGTTGGTGATTTTGATTTTTCTTTTTGATTTTTTTTTTTGATTTTTTTTGATTTTTTAATTTTATTTATTTATTTTTATTTTTTCATATTGGATGGTTGGTGATTTGTAGACGAGTGATCTATATTGAAAAATAATAAACCATTGTGTAATAATTTGCAGCGTTTTGGTTACGTTGTCGTAAGTAGTAGTATTTCACGAAAGATGTGGAAATCCCAAAAGAATTGGGACATCCATTAGTGGAATGCTCATATTTTAGTGAGTGGCGGAAAGAAATGTTTTTTGTTGTTGGTTTACGTTTCAATGTACGCAGAATCCAAAATCGAATTTAAAAAAATGTCTGCCACGTGGGTGTGGCACATAGCTTCCTCGTATCCATCGCAAGAGGCCTAATCTCTCATTAGCTGACCAAAATGATGATCGCTGTTCGTTTCTTCGACCTGTACTCGGTTTTGCGTCCTCAACAACCAGTAATCAAATTTCCTAATGAAGGCACCCATAATTCCCTATTTCTTCGAATTAAAACTTTATTGTGAAGCACGAATGGCGAAGATGTGTTCTTTGTAGGCGAGTGATCTACACGGAAAAATAACAAACCTTTATGTGATCATTCGCAGCGTTTTTTTATTTCGAATTATGTTTTGGCTTTAATTTTGAACTATGAAAATAACGCGTTTGACCGTTTTTCCGTCTCAAATGAACGAGAAACGAAGATTGTTCACCACATGAACTATTCCAGTTCGTGTTATTTGTCCTATAATTTTCGTTTGAAAATTTTCAGTTTTTGGTTAAATTTTACGTTTGGTGCGGTTTGAAAAGATGTGAATCCTCCAAATTCAAATTTTTACTCGAATTTCATGATTTAGAGTCTTTTTGAATTATTCTTGC
>CM019177.2:1153088-1190869 GCA_009739505.2 Apolygus lucorum
AAATGAGTCAGTCGCATGACATGAGAAACTATTTGTATTATAAATTAGAAATTTACCTTGATTGAGTGATCTGACGGGGCACAAAAACCCAAATCTCCTGTAAAATCTCTGCTAAAAAGCCACTTGAGCTGGATTTGAAACCGCATCAGGTGGAAGGGTAGCAGAGAAGTGTGCTAGGGGGCGAGAGTCGGTAGTTACTATCGATAGTTTATGACTATTGATAGTAGCTATCGATAGCCATCCACTATCGATAGATTTGTACGTTTTTCTGTATTTGAAGTTCTCAGCATTCTTTCTCTTCTTTATATAAGGTTCAATAACATTAAATTCTCCATCGGACAGGTAAGTACGAAATAGAAGAAGCCAGTATCGTTAGTTTTTAACTGATAGTATCAGCCTATCGATAGTGCTGAACTATCGACTATCGCCCATCCGTTGGGGACGGTGATTCTGGAGGTGGCAGGCGGGCCGCGATTCTGAGAAGCCGTTTGTTTCTAAGAAGTAACTTTCACTAGTACCTACCTACTGGCTGGAGGGTTGCATATTCAACCAATTCCTCTTCATGATGTTTCTAATTATTGTGACGATAGAAAATAATGTGAACCATTTAATTATTTTTTAAATCTAAATTAAAAAGATTAAAATTAGAATTACTTACCCACCTATTTTAGCATAGTTTCAGGATTTTTTTTTTTTAAATAAAACAAATGTAAATATTTCCAAGTAGAATAATTCCGTTCATAGACCATAAATCTGACATTTTCCGATGAAAAGTCTCATTCTTGCAGCATGAGTGGATAAGCGAGTTTCGAATTTTTCAGTTCTGAAACCTCGAAAAAAGCGCCGAGTACGGCGGACGGACGGCCAAAATTTTATTCGATTTTTGGATTCTACGTACCTTGAAACGTAAACCATCAAATTTTGAGGGGGTGTTAAAAATTTTTTTTTCTTGGTCGATTCCAAAGATTCATTATTGAAAATAATAAACCAAAAATTTTAACACCCCCTCAAAATTTGATGGTTTACGTTTCAAAGTACGAAGAATCCAAAAATCGAATAAAATTTTGGCCGTCCGTCCGCCGTACGCGGCACTTTTGCCACTTAGCATTGACCGATTTTGATGAAATTTGGTATGTAGGCTCCATTTGGGGTCTAGTTGTGCCCCGAAGCTTTTGGTTGATGTAGGTCACTTCTAAGGGTTCCAAAATCAATTTTCAAATTTTGAAAACGCCCTAACTCAAAAAATGTCGATATAAAGGTATTGTTTTTCCTTCAATTTAAGATTCTATAGAATTTTTAGAATTTTTTGAGACCACGTGGAGCTCTGTAGGACAAACCGTTCGCTCCCTACGAGAATTTAAAGGTTTATATTGAAATATATACAGGGTGTTTCACGAAAAGGTTACGGGTGTAACCTGTAAAGGGGGGGTCCCTTCATTTCCGCAAAATACAACGTAAAAAAGTCCGACCAACGCAATTCTTCATGATTTTTCCTGAGGATCTCAGGAAAAATACGTTTGCGCAAGAAGTTGCGCGCAATCGTGCGCAATTGACACTAACTTCATTTTTTCAAATGGAACCCCCCTATTTTATTACAGATTCGGATTCTACGTCAAATTTCATGAGAAATTCATACCCAAATTGATTTGTTTTATTGCGCGCAACCTGGCTTTTTGAACGCTCTAAGTTGCGCAACTCCACAATTGCGCAAAAATTAGGTTTTGGAGAACCCTTAGTGTGGCACTTGTTTTTTCATCATTTTTTAACGCTGAATCACAGGGTGTCATCCGTTTTGACAAAAACCAAGATTTAAGAGGAAAAATTAACATTTCTTTCACGTAAACATCAGTTTTGAGGTCGAAATCATATTTATTTTTTATTTTCTCACCTCCTTTTGAACCACGGGCTTGGGGCTGTCTACGGTGGAGTTAAAAATAAAAACTGACAGCATGATCATGCTTGAACTGAATAAAATTACCTAAAAACTCATAACGATTTAAAAAGAGCGATTTTTCACTAAAAACAACCGAATTTTTGGCCTCTATTTTGAAAAATTCCAGTCAAATTGAAAAACGTATGTCACCATGTGATTAAGCGTTAAAAAATGATGAAAAAACATGTGCCACACTTAGGGTTCTCCAAAATCTAATTTTTGCGCAATTGTGGAGAGAGCGTTCAAAAGCCAGGTTGCGCGCAATAAAACAAATCAATTTGGGTATGAATTTCTCATGAAATTTGACGTAGAATCCGAATCTGTAATAAAAAGGGGGGGGGGTTCCATTTGAAAAAATGAAGTTAGTGTCAATTGCGCACGATTGCGCGCAACTTTTTTGCGCATAAGTATTTTTCCTGAGATCCTCACAAAAAATCATGAAGAACTGCGTTGGTCGGAATTTTTTACGCTGTATTTTGCGAAAATGAAGGGGGGTGTAACCTTTTCGTGAAACACCCTGTATATAAATCAAAACACGAGTGTGAATCGCAAAAGAGGCCTAATCTCCGTTCAAATTAGAGCTGACCGAAATGCGATCGATGGTTGGTGATTTTGATTTTTCTTTTTATTTTTTTTGATTTTTTAATTTTATTTATTTATTTTTATTTTTTCATATTGGATGGTTGGTGATTTTGTAGACGAGTGATCTATATTGAAAAATAATAAACCATTGTGTAATAATTTGCAGCGTTTTGGTTACGTTGTCGTAAGTAGTAGTACCTATTTCACGAAAGATGTGGACATCCCAAAAGAATTTGGGACATCCATTAGTGGAATGCTCATATTTTAGTGAGTGGCGGAAAGAAATGTTTACAATAAGGAGCACAATCCTTTTACGTAGTTTTTTTCACAATTTTGTTCGAAAATTAACTTTTAATTTAAAGAGAATTGCGAATTTTGTGAAGGACTCTTACTTGATTTTATGAACATCTGTAAATGTATGGCTGTATGAATAATCAATGCCAAGAAATGGATGGTACCAGTAAAATAAGACCAAGTTAGCAGCTTCTACGCCAAAAATGAGTAGTATTTTTAAAAATTTCGGATTTTTTTGGTTTATTATTTCTACATTTTGTTAATTTTTTTTTTCAATAATGAACCTTTGGAATCGATCAAGAAAAAAATTGTTTAACCCCCCTCAAAATTTGTTGGTTTACGTTTCAATGTACGCAGAATCCAAAAATCGAATTTAAAAAAATGTCTGCCACGTGGGTGTGGCACATAGCTTCCTCGTATCCATCGCAAGAGGCCTAATCTCTCATTAGCTGACCAAAATGATGATCGCTGTTCGTTTCTTCGACCTGTACTCGGTTTTGCGTCCTCAACAACCAGTAATCAAATTTCCTAATGAAGGCACCCATAATTCCCTATTTCTTCGAATTAAACTTTATTGTGAAGCACGAATGGCGAAGATGTGTTCTTTGTAGGCGAGTGATCTACACGGAAAAATAACAAACCTTTATGTGATCATTCGCAGCGTTTTTTTATTCGAATTATGTTTTGGCTTTAATTTTGAACTATGAAAATAAACGCGTTTGACCGTTTTCCGTCTCAAATGAACGAGAAACGAAGATTGTTCACCACATGAACTATTCCAGTTCGTGTTACGGACTACTCGAGTAAATAGTGATTGAAACACGGATGCGAATCTTCACGGATTACATGGAAATGTTCCTTTAACATTAATAGGTACTTTTCATAGTATCTTATAATTTATTGTAATGTAATAAATTATTAAAAGGGAGTTTCTATTTGTTTTCTGAACATATCACAATATAAATTGAAAAGGCAAAAGAAAAAATTTAGTGGAAAAAACTTAAATTAAATGATCTGACTAAAGAACCTTAGGTCTACCGTCCGTAGTTTTTTTTCGTTTAATAATGATTAACAGGACGTTACGAGCTGTCAGAATACCTACAGGAATACCTCGCTGCATCCACATTCATAAAGAATTATCGGTAGTTTGAGGATAGAAACTGTCTATAAAGAAGATTATTTTGATAAAGCCACAGCTCAAAAAAAATCGATATAAAGGTAGGTATTGATTTTTCATCATTTTAAAATAATATTGAATCTTCAGAATCGAATGAGACCACCCAGCGCTCCGTAGGACCAATGGTTCACTCCCTATAGTAACTTGAGGGTTGGACTTATGATAACCAGAAACACTAGTGTGAAATTGTGCTGGTTGGTATTGGCAATGGCAAAGCTGTGATCTTTGCAGGCGAGTGATCTATACAGAAAAATATAAACCTTTGTGTACTAATTTGCAGCATTTTTCATTCCATGAATGTATGTGTATCCATGATAGTGCACGAAAACCATTTTTATGCTGCGATGCTGTTCAAACCACCCCTATGTGTGCAGCAACAATATTGTGATGCGTTGTGATTGCTGTTCTGAGGTTTTCTGGGCAAGACTCGTCATCTGGGGGTGAAAGGAACAAAAAAACATATTGTTTAGTAATGCATGCATTCCAGGGGACGTCCCATTGCATAAGCATTAGTAAGCATTATCAGTTGGTAAGCGAAAAAACTGTTCACTCGATGTAATTTATTAAGCACTAGCTGAAAAGCCTGCTAAATGCAGGCAAAAACAAAAACCGTAGATATGTGAGAAACAACTTGTAATATATTTGTAAGTAATGAAATAATTGAGAGATTCATGGTCCTATTAATATATTTTTTTATTTTTATTATTCATGAGGTCAACAGGAATTAAATATCAAAAATTTCGTTGTACACAACATTTTTGGTGAAGCAAGTTGTTTGATTGCTAAGTAATTTCCCCTGTTTGGGGCCATCTACAACAAATACCTTTACATCTGTTGATCTCCGTGCACGGGAGAATGCTACATATAGAAGCCCATGAGTGAACACTGGTTGTGGTAGAAAAATCCCGACTTTATCCAACGTCTGTCCTTGAGCTTTGTTCATGGTCATTGCGAAGGCCAATTTGACTGGGAATTGTCTTCTTTGCAGTACAAAAGGCAAATCCGTGGTTGTAGGGGCAAGGTCTACTCGTGGAATGAAAACTATGCGACCTTTTGCCGTTCCGGACAAAACTTGAGCAATTATTAAATTTGCTTTCATGTCCTTCACGGCCAATCTTGTCCCATTACAAAGCCCCCGCTTTGTATTCAAATTGCGAAGTAAAATAATAATGGCACCGACTTTCAAACATAATTGATGAAGTGGCATTCCTGAAGGGGCCAATTCATGTAAAAATTCGATGGGGTAGTTGTTCTGATCGTCTGCAGTGGAATCATCAATGGAGTCAGAACTGAAGTAAGTTTTGCATGGTCCTTCCAATAAACGCAGAACATCACTGTTGATATTTACGACATCGGCATTTTTTGGGCAGAGAATAGCCCTGTTTGCAAACTGGTCAATGTCACTTGCTAGAAGCTTTTCACCAAAGATTTCGTTAACAATTGACCCTGTGCACACCATATCGGATGGAATTTCAAAAATATCGTCATCAAAGCCATGTTCATTTGTTAATTTTCCATTGCCTAGGTCCATTAACCAGGATGTGAAATCCGGGTCAATGGAACGGACATTAGTACTTAGTGGAAGAATTAAGAATGTGGGCCAAAGTTGGTTGAATTTGATGCTTGACTCTACAATGGCAGACCTGCTTCCATGAGGAACAACAGGCAACGTTTGTCGGAAGTCTCCACCCAAAAGAATGGTTTTACCACCGAAAGGTTTGTCATTGACCATAATATCTTGTAAAAGTTTATTAACGCATGCCAATGCATTGTTTGACGCCATAGTGGACTCATCCCAAATGATCAATTTAGTTCTTTTAATAATAGTGGCGTCAGAGGATGCCATTCTCATTCTGGAAGTGGAGGTGTCTAATATAGGCACAGGCAGTTGAAACTGAGAGTGGTATGTACGACCTCCTTCCAGTAGATTTGCAGCAATACCTGTTGATGCGACAGCCAAGCAAATGTTGTTTTCGCTCCTGAGAGATGCGAGCAACGTTGTATACAAATATGTTTTGCCACTGCCACCGGGTCCATCCAGGAAGTAACATCTGTGAGGAAGACTGTCATTGCTTGTGGCTGCGAGTATGTGATTAAATGCCTGTCTCTGGTGTTCATTGAGGCTCGCTTGCATTCGTATAGCTTTGTTCAACTGTTGAATGGGGTCGAAAACATTGTCCTGAATTTCTTGCAAGTTACTGGGGGGTGTTGGTAAACCATAGTCATGGCAGGTTTTGCCATTCGCAATGAAGATATTTTGAATGTCCAGAAGGGCCAAGTGAAGACAGTGTTGACAGGTTACCTGATGATGAAACTTCCAAATGAAATCCTCGTAAAAGTATTGTTGGTATTTGTCAAACAGTTGGGGAATATTTGAAGGAACTACCATGAGGCATATACCTACCTACCTACCCTATGGCTCTACAATCCTGTGTGGATCATGGCCTGCCTTAGGAGCTTTCGCCATTCGTCTCGGTTGCCAGCAACTGTACGCCAGTTTCGAACTCCCAGCCTCCTGCAATCCTCATCAACTCCGTCGACCCAGCGCAGCTGTGGCCTTCCTCTACGACGCGCACCACCGGGCTCTCCATTAAGGACCTTCTTGGGGATTTCAGCATCGGACATTCTGATAAGATGTCCCGCCCATCTTAGCCTTCCACACTTGATGAAATTTACAACATTTCGCTCCCCAAACAGGCTATACAGTTCCCGGTTGTACCGTGACCGCCAGACCCCCGCATCATTCACTGGGCCAAATATTCTACGGAGCACTTTTCTTTCAAAAATTAGCAGGGCATTCTGGTTAGCTGCTGATAGGGTCCATGTCTCTGATGCGTATGTGAGCACTGGTCTTACAAGGGCCTTGTACAATGCAACTTTTGTCGATCTCGTTATGTTCTTGTTCTTGAAAAATTTCAGTAGCCCAAAATACGACTTATTGGCATTGATTATTCTTGATCTGATCTCATGGTTGAGATCATTATTCCATGTGACAACCGAACCCAGGTAAGTGAATGTATCTACGGACTCGAACGTGTAGTTACCCATTCGAACTTCATTGCTATTTTTCTTTCCACTGGCCAGCATGTATTTGGTTTTCCTCACGTTTACCTCAAGTCCGATCTTTTTGGCCTCCCTCTCCAGTGCCAGGAATGCATCCCGAATCCCTGTCATACTTCTTCCCACAATGTCAAGGTCATCTGCATAGGCCAGGATTTGGACTGTTTTATAATATATTGTGCCCCTTGTATTTATTTTCGAATCCTCTATTGCTTTATTTAGAGCTATATTGAACAAAATACAGGCCAGTGCATCACCCTGCCTGAGCCCTCTCGTGGTTGGGACCATGAGGCATATATGTGCAAACAATTCTCGTAGTTGTGGTGGTCTCTTTTCTGCTGCTGCTTCATGCAGCGTCATATCCCATATTTGTTCATCATTGAAAAGACCTCGCTTTTGTGCAGCTTCCTTGAATGTTTGGTATTGAACGCCATTGACGGTAGTAAGATAGTGGAATGATGTTGCACCTGCCACATGAAGTAGCAGTAAGCGCAGGCAGAAGCGCTCAATGTCTGACGATAAACTGACAGAGTACATGCGGCCGATTATATTTTCACTCCCCCTTTGCCTTGGTTTCCATGTTGTGGTTCTCTTGTCAAAAACATAATGTTCTGGAATATCAGGATACAGTATATGCGTGGCACTGTGGTCTTGTTGATTTAGTTTGAACCAAGCTGTTAAGGTAGTCTCCCTAGATGCTGCATTGTCGGCTGCACCAAGGACATTGTCAGCAGTGAAAAGTACTGACTGGAGCCCAGGCAGATGGACTTGGAGCCTGTAAATGCTATGCGACTGTTTGTGCATGTTGAAACCAAAAAGGCGCCAAGCAGCTTCAGGTGCACTGACATATCTGGAATCCATGAATGACGTTATCTCATCGTGGGTCACAGTGCTGTAACCGCCCTTCCCTGAAGCTGCGGTTTAAACTTCCCGCCGCCTCAAATGCACAACAACACACTCTGGCGGAAAAGCGCGCGCGACATCATGCAGAGATACCAACAGCTGATAACCCGAACGAGCCACAGCCACCTGCACCTACCGCGCATGCGCGCCGCTCCGCCCCACCACCGACTGGAGTGGGGGAGACTTCGAGATCGCCTCCCTCCGCATGACCCACCGGTCATTCTACGGTTGCCACTGTTGGTGGAGAGAGAGTGAGTCAAGGTGTATACGGCCCCCCCGATCCTGCAGTCGTACACCGTATTTTCGCCCGTGAGCTGCCCTGCTGCCTGAGGATAACTCCGCAACTCTGCACCTCACACCGGACTCTTTGGATATCCGGCCCCTTCTTCTACACCGCCCTCGGGATCCACGGTAGGCTTTTGCCATTCCCTATAAACTTTCCTTCTTCGTGAAGACCTTTACTTCGAGCAATAGACAAGAGACTGAGAATTTAATGCTCATCATATAAACCATTTTTGCACTGTGCTTAATCATATTTAATATTGTAAATTGTAACTTTTATATTTGTAACTTGTAAAGAAACTTACCTTGTTTGAAGAACTCATGGTGTACGCCCTCAGCGTCCACCATCTAATATCGTACACCAAGTCGTAACGTAACACAAAGATAATAATCTATTTTCTATAAAAGTACACATATACTTACCATATACTTACCATTGCATTTCAAGAGTCCAATTGATATTATTTTCGTTGTTGAAGTAACTTGTACCTACTTGGCTAGAAATACATCTAAGAGTCGTGACGAAAAGCTGTCTTCTCAGTTAAAGCTTCCCTCAAATCTCACTGCAATTCAGTTCATTCTTTGGATCATTTCACTTAAATTGCCTATTAGGATCATTTAGCATTCAGCTTCATAATTCACAATAATCTTTCAAATATTCATTTAACTTCATTATATTCATAAGTCTTCGAGACGTCCTACAAACGTAGGTGGTGGCAGCTATCAACAGAAGGAACTACAAAGGTAAGAGAGATATATTTATTTGAGTGTTTAACCGACTCGATGTCCCCCTCGGTTGCATCCTTCAGAAGTAACCGAGAGTGATAAAAACGGGTTACATATTTGGTGAACAGCGGTGGCGATTCTGAGTCAGTTCACTTAATTGTGTTTGATACATAATTGGTGAACAGTCATAAATTCCTTTGACACTAAACGCCTAGACTGTCTAAAATCAGTAACTACCACGCATATCTCTCGAACCAACCTATTTTCTTCTGTTTAATAATAATTTTCTTGTTAGTAAAATCAATTTTTGAAAAGCAGTGAAGAGTTGAGGTTAGTTTTACTACAGCTCACGATTTTGACTTGTGCATGTGCATGTTACTAATAAGGGTGTCAACTACACAATTTTGGTAGGTACACAAAATTGCACCAACACATAATTTTGACTTGAATCGTACTTTATTGCTTCACAGTACACCGTTCACTTGAACGGCAATTTCAACATATTTCTGAGCAAGCTAAAGTTCGTTCATTCCCCGATTTTCGTACATGGTTAACGGTCCGAGACCGTACACCATATTTTGAGACCAAGTATTTTGTGGAGAAAGGTGTACGTAGGCTGATCCTACGTGCAGGAATTTCGTACCAGGTACCAGAAGGTCGAACCCTTCTGACCAAGCGGATTTTAGGTCTGCGACCCCGACTATAACAAAGGCGGACTGTTGAAACTCGAAGTTTCCCAAATCCGACCCCTTTTTACCTGACTTAGACAAATTGCACCTCTTGGTACAATAATTCCCGATTTTGACTAGTAGGAACTTCACTCTAAATTTCTAAGTACATATTTGGTACCTATAAGTAAAAGTAATTATTACATATTTGGTTCATATAAGTAATACATAATTGAGCGCATAATTACATAATTGGTTGCATTATCCCGACAAATTTTATTTCCGTAAAAATTGTAAATTTTGTTGAGTTTAACCCACGTGCAGGTTTACTAAGCGTTCACCCTGAAAATCGTTCACCTTCAGTGATTGTGTCTGCACGTTACATATTGATAACGATATTTGGTTAGTTACCCAATATACGTACATAATTGGTAGCAACTTTATAGGTTTACATAATTTAGTATTTTGTTTACATATTTAGTATTTTTTTTTTTGATATCTTGCATATTTGGTATCTGATAATTTTGAAAAGTAAAATCAAGAAAACACATTTTCCTAAACCTGTCCTTGACAAATTTTATTTTGGTATATAAAAACTTGTAAAAATTTCAGGAAAATCCAGTAAACTTGTTGAAATCCCCGTAGGAATAAAACTCCGGATCGTACACCATCAGTGTACGTTCACCCAACACATTCCCTTGTTTACTAGTTGAAAGTTAACTTTGAAGAATAAGGTCCAGTACCCTTGAACCCCAATCTTAACTTTACAAATTTGCTTTGGTGTACGCCTTCAGCCATACACCAACCACCGTTCACCATCGTGGTGTACGCGTATAGATTTTAGCTACCCCCTCTTTTTCGGAGTTTATTCCGAGGCCGTACACCATCAGTGTACGTTCACCTCATACACCCAAAAACAATCCCGTGTTTATAATTGAAAGTTAACTTTTGGAGATAAGGTTCAATACCTTTGAACCTCAATCTTAACTTTACAATTTGTTGTTGGTGTACGCCTTCAGCTGTACACCCTGAAATCGTTCACTATTGTGGTGTACCCGTGGAAAACCGTCCACCATACACCATATCGAGTAATTTTAATTGTAAGCCCCATTCATTTCTTTTGGTGTATCAACCGTACACCCGCGATTTCTCCTTACCTTCCGAGTCAACCTCCGTTCGCGATCGCGCGTGTGGTTCGGTGAATCGCGAGTGATATATTTGATCAATTTTATTTTAGTAAATTCAAATTCTATTTTCTTTGTGACGTTTCTACTCCACCATCATGACTGATGACTACGATCCTCAGACGTTGGCTTTTGAAGCTATGGCTAGTGCCATGGGTAAGTTGCAGTTGTTCTTGGAGGGAAAGCCGAACGACAAGGTCGGTGAACCCGCTATTGAACAAATTCCCCGAACGATGTTGCTTGAGGTTGACAACTGGGACCCAGACGACCTTGATCGTGTTCCGATCGGAACCTACTTCGACATCTTCGACGGTATCACCAGTGATCTGACCGATGAACTACGCATCCGACTGCTGCGGATTAAACTCCGAGGTTCCGCCAAGTCATTTTTGTATGAAAATCGACACCTGTTGGAAGGACCGCAGCCGTATAATGAAATACGGAAAGCTATGGTGCGTTGGTACAGCCGCGACGATCCGGAAAAGGCAGCTGCGCGTTTATGGACCATTCAGAAGAATGCGGGCGAATCCCTTCGTCAATTCGCCGACCGAGTACGTCATACCGCACTCCAGGCTTCCCGAGTCGATGGATTCGACTTGACTGCCGGACAGCTACGGACCTGGATAACAACTCGATCCGTGAAAGCATTCTTGAAGGGGCTCCCAACACAGTTCGCCGGTTATTTTGTAAATAACTCTCCCGCAAACCTGGAGGATGCTTTGAAGATGGCTGAGGAACTTGAGGAAACCCTCGAACCTCAACAGGTGGACCATTGGAATATTGCTCGGGTCCGGGCTCAGGACGGAATGAGGCGATGTTATCGATGTCGACAACAAGGACACTTCGTAGCCCGTTGTCCGAACCCGCCTCGACCTCCGACTCCACCCATGCAGCGACGAAACATCGTCGGAATTCCGCGGATTCCTTGTTCTTATTGCGGAGGAAAAGACCACTTCCCGGCCCATTGCGATTCGAACCCTCGTCACTACCCTTGCGACTACTGTGGTTTGCCAGGCCACTCTGAATCGGATTGTCAGACCAAGAAGAACCAGATGAACGACGAGACGAACCCTATGTGCGACTACTGTGGGTACTACGGACACTTGGAAGCGGATTGTCCGCAAAAGACTGAATCCTATGTGAAGCCGGAGCCGCGCCAAGTGATGGCTATCACCAGCAAACCGCACGAAGCCCATCCCTATCAAGCCGTAGCCCTTGCGAATCCAGAACCGAAGTCATCAGCAGCAGCTGACGCAGAGAAACCCGACGTGTGTTTGCCCGCAATCGACTCACCTTTCAGGCAGACGATGAGAATGAGCGTGGATCTCAGTGGTCATCCTCGAACTTTGATCGTGGATACCGGAGCGCAGATTTCGGTGCTGACAACTCCAGTACCGGGTGTTCCCATCACGCCGACTAAGACTCTCGCCTGGGGAGCCGACGGACAACCCTTGCCCTTTCTTGGCCAACAACAACTGGTGGTCACGATCGGCCCGATCAAGCTCACACACGTATTCCGGATCTTCTCGCGGGACCATTCAGGATTGGACCTGTTGGGTTTGGATTTGCTCCGACGAATTCCGGCATCCATACATATGGACACGTGCGAGGTACGGATGAGGCACCCCCAAACGGGCCTTTCCATCGTGCTGAGCGAGTTGGTTGATGGATACCTCAGCCCTGCTCGCCCTGCTCCCAGACCAGATGTGCCGCAGCCAACAAGACCACGAGTAGCAGCCATTGGGACAAAAACCATATTTGACACCACAGCGATAACCCCTGATGCAACGATGCCTGATGATTGCCCTGTTCTGGACGCTTCGGAAGAGTTCCCTATTGAGGACCTGGACGCGCCCATCCCTGGGTTAGTCAGTGTTCTCCAATCTCAACTGGGTCACCTTCCGAATGCCGACAAGGATTACGTCGTTGATGTTCTTTCCGGTTATCAAGATCTGTTTCAGCGTCCCGACGCTCGGGGATGTTCGATGGCCGTTGTCCACGACATCGAAACAGGTCAACATCCACCGATATACAAACGCCCCTATACCGTTCCCCACGCGCTCCGACCTGTTGTGGAGGAACAATTGAAGGAGATGCTCGACACTCAGGTGATTGAACCATCTATCAGTCCCTGGGGAGCCCCCGTAGTGATGGTCAAGAAGAAAACTCCACCGGGTGAGCCGCAGAAATACCGCTTTTGTACCGACTTTCGAGCCCTCAACAAGGCCACCAAAAGCGATACGTATCCGCTTCCGAATCTTACTGAAACCCTGGAATCCTTGGGTGGAAGCAGGTTTTTCACCACCTTGGACCTCACCGCTGGATACCATCAAATTGCAATCGCACCACAAGACAGAGAGAAGACGTCCTTTACCACTCTGGGACGCACATACCAGTATCGCAAGATGGCTTTCGGCCTTAAAAACGCCCCAGCCACCTTTCAACGCCTAATGAATAGGGTTTTGGAGGGGTTGGTGGGCGAGTCTTGCCTGGTATACCTAGATGACATCGTGATCCATGGCCCAGATGTCAAGAGTCACCTGACTCGACTCGCACAAGTACTGGAGAGGTTGAGAAGCGCCAACCTAAAGCTGAACATGGCCAAGTGTAGATTCCTGAGCACTGAGGTTCATTACTTGGGCCACGTCGTGACGGAAACTGGATTGAGAATGGATCCCTCGAAAACCGAGTGCATCCAGACTTACCCGGCCCCATCAGACGCCACCGGAGTACGAGCCTTCTTGGGTCTTGCAGGCTTTTACCGAAGATTCGTGAAGGACTTTTCCAGTATCTCCGCGCCCTTGACACAGCTGCTACGGAAGGAAACCCCTTTCGAATGGACCAAAGAACACCAACAGGCCTTTGAAACACTGAAAGCAGCCCTGACGACGGATCCTGTACTTGTGTATCCCAACTTTGACTTACCTTTCTTGCTGTCCACCGATGCTTCCGGAATCGCCCTGGGAGCCGTGCTGAGCCAGGAGATCAACGGAGAACTTCATCCAGTCGCGTATGGAAGTCGAAAGCTTAATCCGGCTGAGCAGCGGTATTCGACAACAGAGCGAGAGCTCTTAGCCGTTGTTTGGGGAGTAACACACTTTCAACCATATCTCCTCGGTCGTCGATTCAAGCTGGAAACCGACCACCACGCCTTGACTGCTGCCATGAATCTTCGCGATCCTACTCATCGGATTGGCCGTTGGGTACTCCGACTCTCAGAGTACGACTTCGAGGCAGTGTATCGTACTGGAAAACAGATGGCTCACGCCGACGCGCTCAGCAGAGAGATCGTCGCCAGCGTAAGCACCTTCCAGCTCACAAAGGATATGTTAGTAGCCGCCCAGAGTTTGGACCCCTGGATAGCTGAGGTACAGAAGAAACCCGACAAATGGAATGCACGTCTGGAAGACGACGTGTGGGTAGCAACAAGAACTGTCGACGACGGCGAGCTTCGCGTGCCCCTGATCCCTGGAACGTTGCGTCATCGATTGCTGCAGGTCTGCCATGACAACCCATGGGCAGGCCATCCCGGCATCGAAGTGACGGAGGCCACCGTACGGAAGTATGGGATATGGCCGAAACTTGCATCATACGTGAAGGAGTACGTCAAGACTTGCCAGACTTGCCAGAAGAGGAACACCCCGAACAAACTCGACCCACCGATACAACAACCGGAACTGCCAACTCGTCCGGGAGAGATTGTTGGCATCGACCACGTCGGTCCCCTCGCTACGCCTAATGGTTCCAAGTACCTATTAACAGTCGTGGACCATTTCAGTAGATATGCGGAGGCGTACGTGGTATCAAATACCACCGCACAAGGAGTAGTGGACGTGTTGACCCGACAGTATTTTCCGACGCATGGCGTCCCTGAAAAACTGATATCTGACCGCGGTACAGCCTTTACCGCAGCGGTGACCCAGGAGCTATGTACTGCGTGGGGGATTCAGAAAGTGCAGACGACTGCATATCACCCCCAGAGTAATGGCACCTGTGAACGGTTCCATCGCACCCTGGCAGGAATCATCGCGAAACTCACAACCAAGACAACCGACTGGCAGAAGGTGTTGCCAATGGCTATGGCTGTGTATCGCAACGCGCCACACAGTAGCACTGGCTACACGCCGAACCTGCTACATCTAGGACGAGAACTTCGTTTGCCTGTTGCCGCCGCCCTGGATGTAGGCATCGCGCCGAGTCAAGGCCATGCGTTGAAGAACGTCAAGCGAGCCTACCAGGTGGCGACACAAGCAATGCAGAAGGCTTGGGAGAAGAGAACCAAGGTAGTCAACACCCGTCGAACACCTCGCTTCTTCGGAGTGGGAGATCGAGTGTACCTTCGTCAGATGGTACCCCCACCAGGGATATCCGCCAAGTTTTGGAGCCCTTGGATTGGCCCCATGAAGATCACCCGGAGAATCAACGAGGTTACTTACGAAATCGTCGACGTGGCAGACAAGTACCAGGTTGTCCACTTAAGCCGACTGAAACCCGCATACGAGCGTGGCGTGCCAGACGACGCTTGCGTAACGCCCCCGATTGCACCAGTCCCAGATCGACCCCCTGAGCCGATACCGAATTCCAATGGAATGGAGGAGCACGCAGACATGGAAGACAGCGAACTGCCGGTTGCTAGAATCGTAACTCCAGTGGACCTAACGTCACCCCTGGATGAAGAGGAGCAATCCGATCGCTCTAGTAGCTGTACGCCATCGTGCTCCACCGCCACAGAAGAAATGGAGACTGACGACATACCACCTTCGTCGCCAACAGCAACGGATGCACCAAGCACACCCGCCACCATACCGGTCGACACAGAAACTGCAAACAACACCAATGGCAGTATACCGACGCGTAAACTTAGGAACTTACCGAGAGTAGACTACCAGCAGCTACACACCGGAGCAGCCAAGAAGTCCTGAGGCGCCGGATGAACGTGACCAATTGAAACCTGAAACAAAAACATACTAATTAAATAAATGGTTATGTATAGAAAAGTATTATGTTGAAAAAAAAAAAAAAATCGTTTACACACTTACCTGTATTTCTGTCGAAGAATCCCTGTCACCCGATTCGTCCAATCGCCGTTGCGACCGAACGCGAGGTTGACACCTGTAGAGTCATTCCCGAAATTTAGTAAAATCTTAATATTATCTTAGTAAAATCCGAAACAGCCTGCACCTGGAATACTTATGGTCTAGCCGAATAGAGTCCCCTATCGCATTGAAACGAACAGAGCTTTACCATCAACGCTCAGTATAACACATAACACACTCACTAACATCTTTGTAGATTGACGCCCTAATGTAACTGTACATATAGGAACTTACTTTGTCAATACTCGTAATAACTAGACTAAGAAGTGCAGTGATGTGTTTTACAGACAATGCCGAAAGGGAAGGACTTAACTCACTTGGGCCGTGAGATGGAGAGAGCTTGGGATGAGAGGCGAAGCCGAAGCAGTAGTCCGGTGTCACGACCAGCTTTGCCGAGAGGAAGATCCAGATCCCCAGTAGCGACGCGATTCACGAGGGTGAGACAGAGCATAGACGTTGAATATGAGTGGAGTGTCTTGTGGAGTGGCGCAGAGAAAATGTACCATGCAACCAGCGCAACAAACAGAAACGCCGGATGGCAACGATTCGAAAGTGCAGCCGAGATCCTGCGACGACACATGGCGGATCTCACAACCGCAGCTCAAGCAGTGCCAAAGACCGAAGACATCGCAGCCGAACTGGTGAGGCAGCTGAACCAGTCCCAGTCACCACCATGCGACCCTGTGGAGATCGCAAGGACTGTCGCGGGCATGATGACAGCACGTCCACGAACACCACCAGTAATCAACATGGCAGAATTGGCACGCTTGATATCGGAAAACTTGAAGATCGAGAGAGCACCACCATACTCTCCCATCGTGGACGTCACCAGAATCACCAACCTGGTTGAAGAACGCCTGGAAGCAAAACAAAAAGCAGCAGCGCAACACCCCACCAGCCTCAGCGAAACAGCAGAAGTTTCGGAACTCACAGCCGACTTGCCACCATTGCGACTTAGCACATCATCCACATCTGAAGACGAATCAACAACAGTTGTCCAGCCAGCAACCATAACTCCCATCGAGCAGAGCGCAAGCACCTCAACCACCAGACCAGCAGCAACAGCCAAAGCCAGCCGCAAGTCCGACAGGAGATGCCTAGCCTGTGGAAAAGCCAGAGCACACAACTCCAGACTTTGGTGCGAAGCATGCAGGATGTTCCTGGTCAGAGCAAAGAAGGCAGCAGAAACCGACAAACCCTACACCTGCGTTGTCACAAGCCACAACAACAAGCCTGATACCACCAATTGCAGAGGTTGCCGACTACGTCAGTTGCAAGAGATTGAGGAGACATTGGAGGCGGCTGAAAATCCAGAAGTTGCCAATGAGGGCATTGGCCTCGTGAGAAAGGGGGAGTGTAACCGCCCTTCCCTGAAGCTGCGGTTTAAACTTCCCGCCGCCTCAAATGCACAACAACACACTCTGGCGGAAAAGCGCGCGCGACATCATGCAGAGATACCAACAGCTGATAACCCGAACGAGCCACAGCCACCTGCACCTACCGCGCATGCGCGCCGCTCCGCCCCACCACCGACTGGAGTGGGGGAGACTTCGAGATCGCCTCCCTCCGCATGACCCACCGGTCATTCTACGGTTGCCACTGTTGGTGGAGAGAGAGTGAGTCAAGGTGTATACGGCCCCCCCGATCCTGCAGTCGTACACCGTATTTTCGCCCGTGAGCTGCCCTGCTGCCTGAGGATAACTCCGCAACTCTGCACCTCACACCGGACTCTTTGGATATCCGGCCCCTTCTTCTACACCGCCCTCGGGATCCACGGTAGGCTTTTGCCATTCCCTATAAACTTTCCTTCTTCGTGAAGACCTTTACTTCGAGCAATAGACAAGAGACTGAGAATTTAATGCTCATCATATAAACCATTTTTGCACTGTGCTTAATCATATTTAATATTGTAAATTGTAACTTTTATATTTGTAACTTGTAAAGAAACTTACCTTGTTTGAAGAACTCATGGTGTACGCCCTCAGCGTCCACCATCTAATATCGTACACCAAGTCGTAACGTAACACAAAGATAATAATCTATTTTCTATAAAAGTACACATATACTTACCATATACTTACCATTGCATTTCAAGAGTCCAATTGATATTATTTTCGTTGTTGAAGTAACTTGTACCTACTTGGCTAGAAATACATCTAAGAGTCGTGACGAAAAGCTGTCTTCTCAGTTAAAGCTTCCCTCAAATCTCACTGCAATTCAGTTCATTCTTTGGATCATTTCACTTAAATTGCCTATTAGGATCATTTAGCATTCAGCTTCATAATTCACAATAATCTTTCAAATATTCATTTAACTTCATTATATTCATAAGTCTTCGAGACGTCCTACAAACGTAGGTGGTGGCAGCTATCAACAGAAGGAACTACAAAGGTAAGAGAGATATATTTATTTGAGTGTTTAACCGACTCGATGTCCCCCTCGGTTGCATCCTTCAGAAGTAACCGAGAGTGATAAAAACGGGTTACAGTGCCATGTTCAGTAATGGAGACGTTTGCACAATCATGTCCTTTGTACACATATTTGAAGAGATTATTTGACGCTTTTTATAGATGCACAGCTCTCGACATTAATGTGACAATTATACTTCACGCTGAGGTACGGGTTATAAGGAACAATCCAGCTATTGTCAACGCAACACCCTTTCACAATGGCTGTAACACCGTTATTGCGTCTTTTGTATTTCGGATAGCCGTCAACGTTGACAATCGTTTCCTCACAAAAAGGTTTTGGAAAGTTTTTGGAACATGAACCATCAATCATGCATGGGGAGCTTATGTTCTTTTCGCCACACGGGCCATGGATCATGTGTTTCATGACAATGTCATGGAGTCGAGGATGTGTTTGTGATGGAGGTATTTCTGCAGAAATGAACTTATCAACTTGTTCGCTGTCACGTGGCTTGTCGCTGCTGGTTACAATTAATAGTATATGGGCATGAGGAAGTCCACGTTTCTGGAATTCAATGACGTGAAGTTTTGCTGTTGGTCTTCCTAAAATGTTTTTTTTTCCAATATCGTCAAGAAGTGCATCTAGTTTCAGTTTGAAAATTCGTGCCACTAAATCAGGACGAAATTCCACCAGTTGGCCGGCTTGTAAATTGTTGACAATTTCAGGCCATTTTGGGTTGCAAGTCATGGTAATGAAGTAGTCGGGTTTCCCATACTTTCTGACAATTGCCATTGCATCCTGATAATTTTGAAACATGTTCCTGGGGCTTCCTTGGAAGGATGAGGGGAGTATGACTGGTTTGCCGGGTGTAACTCCCTGTTCCCTCGCTTCACTTTGTAAGAAATCCATGAGACCGGTATATTGTTCCGTGCGAAGTTTTGACTGATGTTGCCGTAGGAAATTGAGTCTGTTAGCCTCTGTTTTAATGTAACTGTCCACGAAATATTGCAGTGTGAGTTTTCCGGCGCTCAGGAAAGGGTTGAAGTCATCCCTGGTGGAAAATCTGTACCCGTAATATTGCATTTGGGTCACTCTGGTTCGGGTGATTGTGGAGGATGATGCACTGGTACGTGTACGTCTTGTACTGGTAGGATTGTAAAGAAGTTTTATGTCTGGTGCCCAGCTTTGATCTCCATAAGGGAACAGAAGAGGATAGACCATGGGATCCAAGTTTGGGTCCAGGATGCTGATTCTTTCTGTTTTTCTGTCGCCAGTAGTACTTCTGCAATGTATTATTATGTCGCGTTCAAGGGGAGGCTCTCCATCCGCATTCTGAAAAACGAAGGCTACTTCATTTGTCCGTGGAGCATTGTAACGCCGTTGATCATTGTTTCTATCGTGCATGATGGCCAACGACACTGTTGTAGGTTGTAAACTGCGTAGAGCTGCTTCCGCTAGACATTCCTGTTCGACCTCATACAGCATTTTGCATGCATCAGCAAAAGGATTGTTTTCACTCATGAATGAACTGAGGAGGCCCATCAGTTCGGTATTGCAATGCGAGTTTGATGTTATTTCCATCCTTTGTGCACACGCCACATCAGGATCAAGGATGTAAAGCTGAGCAAATCTACGATGGTCATCATTATTAGGATGCAAAGCCCCAGATCTGTGGTAAATTTGTCCATGAATGCGGAAACAGTACGGGCCTTGTCCAGGAGGAGGGGCAATGTTAGCACCCATTGACGCGAAGGCCAAAGCGCTATTAATTGACCTTATGTTGTCCATGAAGTTTTGTGAGTGCTCATGCTGCCGCATCATGAGGGTTTCAAGTAAAGCTGATTTCCGGATGTCAGGTAAAGAAACCTTACCTTTGTTGCAACAGGTGTTGAAAAATTTGTCCTTTGGTTGTTCTCTAGGGAAATGTTTGGCACCACAGAACGTGCACAGTACATCCAAATTGCCACAAAAATGTTGCTCAATGTTCTCTCCCCTGACCTGTGGATTGCTTATTGCTGTTTCTGTAGAACGTCGACTGCGGTCCCGTTGGTTTCGTGTAGTACGTCGACGTGTTACCTCCTCGTCTGCTTCTGTAGAACGTCGATTTCGGTCTTGTTGGTTTCGTGTAATACGTCGACGTGTTACATCCTCGTCTGCTTCTGTAGAACGTCGATTTCGGTCTTGTTGGTTTCGTATAGTACGTCGACGTGTTACCTCCTCCTCTGTTTCTGCTGCACGCCGACTGCGGCCCCGTTGGTTTCGTATAGTACGTCGACGTGTTACCTCCTCGTCTGTTTCTACTGATCTGTTGCCTTGATCCAGTGGTATTTTGCGATTGTGTTCCATAGTTGGGAAAGTCTGGAAATGACGAAAGAAACATGAAGAAAGAACGAAAGTATCGATAAATGAAGGATAATTGCACCGAGGGATGTATAGCATTTTCACGTCAAATTGTAGGTTTTCCACATCAAATTGGAGGTTTAGAAATTAACCTCCAATTTGATGTGGAAAACCTCATAGGGGACATCATCACGCTAACCTACATATTCCCTGAAAATTTCATCGAATTCGGATGAGAATTGTAGAAGTTATGGCTATGGCAATTCATGACAGGAAGTTATGAAGGAATTCATGACAGACACACAGGCAGACACGGAACCAAAATTGTTCAGGAAGGTCTAAAACATCGCGAGTGGAAATTTTGATTTGGGAGAACTTTTTTTTTTGAACCTTAAAAAGTGAAAACAATGCTTCCGTTACCTTTGGTAGAATCGGAAGCAATATGAATGAGCATAATAAACAGAAAAAAATGAACAAACCTGATTTTTTAAACATAAGCCTTTCTTCTGAAGCAGTGGCTGTCACGTCCAATGAAGCAATAGTAAATAACTGTCGCAATTATAGGCTCTTTTCCATAATTGGAAATGTCTGGAAATGACGAAAGAAACATGATTAAAGAACGAAAGTATCGATAAATGGAGGATATTGCACCGAGTCATGGGCCGGGGGATATAGCATTATCAGTAACAACAAATTAAGTAACTCGTGAACCGTAACATTCAACAAATATGAATGAGCATAATGAACAGAAAAAAATTAACTAACCTGATTTTTTAAACGTACGCCTTCCTTCTGAAGCTTTCTTCTTGTCACGTCCAATGAAGCAATAGTAAATAACTGTCGCAATTATAGGCTCTTTTCCATAATTGGAAATGTCTGGAAATGACGAAAGAAACATGATTAAAGAACGAAAGTATTGATAAATGGAGGATATTGCACCGAGTCATGGGCCGGGGGATATAGCATTATCAGTAACAACAAATTAAGTAACTCGTGAACCGTAACATTCAACAAATATGAATGAGCATAATGAACAGAAAAAAATTAACTAACCTGATTTTTTAAACGTAAGCCTTCCTTCTGAAGCTTTCTTCTTGTCACGTCCAATGAAGCAATAGTAAATAACTGTCGCAATTATAGGCTCTTTTCCATAATTGGAAATGTCTGGAAATGACGAAAGAAACATGATTAAAGAACGAAAGTATTGATAAATGGAGGATATTGCACCGAGTCATGGGCCGGGGGATATAGCATTATCAGTAACAACAAATTAAGTAACTCGTGAACCGTAACATTCAACAAATATGAATGAGCATAATGAACAGAAAAAAATTAACTAACCTGATTTTTTAAACGTACGCCTTCCTTCTGAAGCTTTCTTCTTGTCACGTCCAATGAAGCAATAGTAAATAACTGTCGCAATTATAGGCTCTTTTCCATAATTGGAAATGTCTGGAAATGACGAAAGAAACATGATTAAAGAACGAAAGTATCGATAAATGGAGGATATTGCACCGAGTCATGGGCCGGGGGATATAGCATTATCAGTAACAACAAATTAAGTAACTCGTGAACCGTAACATTCAACAAATATGAATGAGCATAATGAACAGAAAAAAATTAACTAACCTGATTTTTTAAACGTAAGCCTTTCTTCTGAAGCAGTGGCTGTCACGTCCAATGAAGCAATAGTAAATAACTGTCGCAATTATAGGCTCTTTTCCATAATTGGAAATGTCTGGAAATGACGAAAGAAACATGATTAAAGAACGAAAGTATTGATAAATGGAGGATATTGCACCGAGTCATGGGCCGGGGGATATAGCATTATCAGTAACAACAAATTAAGTAACTCGTGAACCGTAACATTCAACAAATATGAATGAGCATAATGAACAGAAAAAAATTAACTAACCTGATTTTTTAAACGTAAGCCTTCCTTCTGAAGCTTTCTTCTTGTCACGTCCAATGAAGCAATAGTAAATAACTGTCGCAATTATAGGCTCTTTTCCATAATTGGAAATGTCTGGAAATGACGAAAGAAACATGATTAAAGAACGAAAGTATTGATAAATGGAGGATATTGCACCGAGTCATGGGCCGGGGGATATAGCATTATCAGTAACAACAAATTAAGTAACTCGTGAACCGTAACATTCAACAAATATGAATGAGCATAATGAACAGAAAAAAATTAACTAACCTGATTTTTTAAACGTAAGCCTTTCTTCTGAAGCAGTGGCTGTCACGTCCAATGAAGCAATAGTAAATAACTGTCGCAATTATAGGCTCTTTTCCGTAATTGGAAATGTCTGGAAATGACGAAAGAAACATGATTCAAGAACGAAAGTATCGATAAATGGAGGATATTGCACCGAGTCATGGGCCGGGGGATATAGCATTATCAGTAACAACAAATTAAGTAACTCGTGAACCGTAACATTCAACAAATATGAATGAGCATAATGAACAGAAAAAAATTAACTAACCTGATTTTTTAAACGTAAGCCTTCCTCCTGAAGCTTTCTTCTTGTCACGTCCAATGAAGCAAATAGTAATAAGCGAATGGCGAATCAACAGAAACCTCTAAAAAATTGCATTTGGAAGGGATGGATAGAATGTCTTTGTCAAGTTGCACAGAGTAGGTATTTCCCGTAGGTATTTTCTCCGCCATGGGTGGGGGGGGGAGAGTGAGTGCCAGGGAAGGGTGGCGGGGCGCTCCCGCTTTTTGGGAGCGCTGGGGGAGAGGAGGAGCCGCCCGCCTTTTGGGAGCGCCGAGCTGCACCCCCTCCGTGCATACGTACGTACGGTTGGCGTTTTATATAATTAGAATTTTAGGCAAGAAATAGTGACCCCCCCCCCCCCCTCTTCACCATTATCCACCATAACATTTCTAGCGGCATGATAGCCTCGAATTTGAAGAGAAATTAAAAAACCATGATCTACGACACCCAACAAGCGGTTTCGAAATCACCCCCCACCCTCACCCCATTTGGTGACAGTCCCGCACCAAAGTGGCAATACTTTGTAACGTTGAACTTCCATCTATTTGTTTTGGTAGGCAGTCCGTTGAAGTTCATTTCCGTATTCAAGGTAAAACACAAAAAAAAAAAAAAATTAAAAAACCCATGAAATATGCGATTTATGGTTTTCTGGCACCATGGTGGCAACACTATTAGTTTCATGGTGGGACAAAGAATAATTCATGAAAATCCGGCGGTATATTGAGAATTTTTCCTTAATGTAGAAGTTATGGCCGTTACAAGGAATTCACGTTTGCGCATGCGCAATCGCTTCTATCTGTCCGGGGATGATGATTTTCATAGGGGACCGTCTACAACACACCAACCCGCACAATCCCTGAAAATTTCATAGAAATCGGACAATAACTTCGTATAGTTATGCGCGTTACAAGGAATTCATGACAGACACACAGACAGACAGACACGGAACCAAAATTGTTCAGAAAGGTCTAAAACGTAAAACGCGAGTGAAAATTTCGATTTTGGAGAACTTTTTTTTTCGTCCTTGAAAAGTGAAAACAAAGCTTCCGCTACCTTGGTAGACTCGGAAGCAAAAGTCAACTAACGTATGGGTAACTATGAGTTCAGGGTGATAAGGTGATAATAGATAAATCTACTTCCAAAATACCATCATAATTTAGATCAAATGTTCAAAATTATGAAGCTCGCACCTTTGTTTTTTTAAATCATTCTTATTGGAAAACTTGGAACTGTGATATCTTAGATTAACATTTTCTATAGTATAATTGAATTCCTCTTCAATTGTTTTAGAAGTAAAACGCTGCAAATTATTACACAATGGTTTACCTATTATTTTTTATTTTTCTACATAGATCACTCGTCTGCAGAGCCACCAACCATCCAACATGAAGAAAAACATCGATCGCATTTCGGTCAGCTAAAACTTGAACGGAGATTAGGCCTCTTTTGCGATTCACACTCGTGTTTCTGATTTATCGTAAGTCCAAACTTTAAATTCTCGTAGTGAGCGAACGGTTTGTTGTACAGAGCTCTGCGTGGTCTCAAAAAATTCTAAAAATTCTATAAAATCTTAAATTGAAGGAAAAACAATACCTTTATATCAAAAATTTTTGAGTTAGGGCGTTTTTAAAATTTCAAAATTTATTTTGGAACCCTTAGAAGTGACGTACATCAACCAAAATCTTCGGGGCACAACTAGACCCCAAATGGAGCCCACATACCAAATTTCATCAAAATCATTCAATTTTCATTCAAGTGGGGAAAGTGGCGGACAGACGGCCAAATTTTGGTTTATTATTTTCAATAATGAACCTTTGGAATCGACCAAGAAAAAAAAATTATTTTAACACCCCCTCAAAATTTGATGGTTTACGTTTCAAGGTACCTACGTAGAATCCAAACCAGTCGATTCTGAGTCAAAAAATACTTGGAAAATGTCACCCCATGCAAATTTAAGCAAAAACCTCTTTTTTGGCCGGTTAGGTATTTGCCCATAACTTCTATACGAATGAAGCGATCGGAATAGTTCGACGTTAGGACCAACTAGACCCCAAATGGAGTCTATGTGCGAAAGAACGGGTTTTTTAGACCGATTCTGAGGCCTTTTATGGCCCAGACGGCGAACGGCGGAAGGACATTGCAGATTTGGATTCTACACACCTTGAAACGTAAAGTGACAAAGTTTGAGGGGGGTTATAAACATTTTTTGCGATACGATCACATAGGCTTATTATTAGAAATAATAAACCAAAAATGGAAACAGAAAATTCGCTCTTCCATTCAGGCTGCACGAATGAGATTTTCAGATGTAACTGGCCTACAGCAAGGCAAACAACAGACATTATAGGTATTACATATTACAATGGGAAAGAGAATAAATCTTCTTCCTTAGTAAGAGAAATAACAGTTTGGAGTTTCGTCCCCGTTTACTGTCGAATTTCTCTTCCCATTTCACGTTTGAGGAAGACTTCGGTTTCGTGTCTGTCGATACTACACATCGATTTTTCTAGATTGATTATTCTCCAGGATCGAACGCGGCTGGACGTGCTTCGTCATTGCGCGAGCGCACAGCTGGCCAATCACTGCGTTTCCCCGTTGATGGCGGACCGCCGCAGTGGGTCCTGCGCAAGGGGAACCTTAACTACGAGCCGAGGGAACCCGAATTTTTCCGAACGTTTCCGGTCTTAGCATTTTGGTTTATTATTTTCAATAATGAACCTTTGGAATCGACCGAGAAAAAAATGCCAAGTGGGTGTGGCACATAGCTTCCTCGTATCCATAACCCGATTGTATAGATGATCCGATGCATAGTAGTTAATCTCAAAACATCAAAACGAGTTAATCTGTTACATCCCTGAAAATTTCATCGAAATCGTACGGAAAATGTAGAAGTTATGGCTGTTACAAGGAATTCACGTTTGCGCATGCGCAGTGACTACTATCAGTCCGAAGGTGGTGAACTTCATTGGGGACCATCTACAACCTAATCCGCATAATCCCTGAAAATTTCATCGAGATCGGGTAGAAAAAGTGGAAGTTATGGCCGTTAAAAGGAAATTCACGTTTGCGCATGCGCAGTGGCTACTATCAGTCCGAAGGTGGTGATCTTCATTGGGGACCATCTACAATCTAATCCGCATAATCCCTGAAAATTTCATCGAAATCGGGTAGAAAAAGTGGAAGTTATGGCCGTTAAAAGGAAATTCACGTTTGCGCATGCGCAGTGGCTACTATCAATCCGAAGGTGATGATTTCCATAGGGGACCATCTAAATACCAATCTGTAACATTCCTGAAAATTTCATTGAAATCGGATGGAAAATGTGGAAGTTATGGCCGTTACAAGGAATTCACGTTTGCGCATGCGCAGTCGCTTCCATCAGTCCGGGGATGATGATTTTCATAGGGGACCGTCTACACACAAACCCACACAATCCCTGAAAATTTCATTGAAATCGGACAATAACTTCGTGTAGTTATGCGCGTTACAAGGAATTCATGACAGACAGACAGACAGACAGACACACAGACACTGAACAAAAATTGTTCAGAAAGGTCTAAAACGCAAAACGCGAGTAAAAATTTTGATTTTGGAGAACTTTTTTTTTCGTCCTTGAAAAGTGAAAACAAAGCTTCCGCTACCTTGGTAGACTCGGAAGCAAAAATTTTAACACCCCCCTCAAAATTTGATGGTTTACGTTTCAAGGTACGTAGAATCCAAAAATCGAATACAAATTTTGCCGTCCGTCCGCCGTACGCGGCACTTCTGCCACTTAGCATTGACCGATTTTGATGAAATTTGGTATGTAGGCTCCATTTAGGGTCTAGTTGTGCCCCGAAGCTTTTGGGTGATGTAGGTCACTTTTAAGGGTTCCAAAATCAATTTTGAAATTTTGAAAACGCCCTAACTCAAAAAATTTCGATATAAAGGTATTGTTTTTCCTTCAATTTAAGATTCTATAGAATTTTTAGAATTTTTTGAGACCACGCGGAGCTCTGTAGGACAAACCGTTCGCTCCCTACGAAAATTTAAGGGTTTATATTGAAATATATATATAAAACAAAACACGAGTGTGAATCGCAAAAGAGGCCTAATCTCCGTTCAAATTAGAGCTGACCAAAATGCGATCGATGGTTGGTGACTTTTTTTAACACAGAATGTGTTTTTGCGATGACCTACCGAAAAAAAAATCGTCACGAAAAAGCGACAGAAAAAACCGTTACGCGCCTTTTATAATGATTTTCACGTGCAACCAAGCCGTTGGTAAGGAAATAGAACTCCCGCAGTGTTCATTGCACAGAAATTGTTCACCATTCGTTGGAAAGCTCTCAATTTATATAGTATTTTTCTTGTAGTTACATATTTATTTATATAACATTTATAGGGTTTTAGACCAAATTAAATGTCTAACAATTATTCATTTTATTATTGCCAAAGACTCCACATTTATTATTGTTGTTTTTTATTTAACGGATGACTAGCATCGCAAAAACACATTCTGTGTTCCTATGATTTCATACAGAGTATGGAAAAAGAAATAAACCGGGGGGTGCAGGGGGGCGGAGCCCCCCGCCGAGGCGCAAAGCGCCGAGTTTTTTTTTTGATTTTTTTATTTTTATTTTTTTGTTTTTTTTTTTATTTTTTTTTCCTCATATTGGATGTTTGGTGATTTTGTAGAAGAGTGATCTATATAGAAAAATAATAAAACATTGCGTAATAATTTGCAGCGTTTTTTCGGGGATCAAAACGCAGCATCTAAAAAATAAATACGTCGTAACGTTGAACTTTCATCTATTAGTTTTGGTAGGCAGTCCGTCGAGGTGCACATCCGTATTCAAGGTGAAACACAAAAACGCTGCAAATTATTACACAACGGTTTATTATTTTTATATAGATCACTCGTCTGCAAAGCCACCAACCATCCAACATGAAGAAAAACATCGATCGCATTCCGGTCAGCTAAAATTTGAACGGAGATTAGGCCTCTTTTGCGATTCACTCTCGTGTTTCTGATTTATCGTACGTCCAAACTTTAAATTCTCGTAGTGAGTGAACGGTTTGTCCTACAGAGCTCCGGGTGGTCTCTAAAAATTCTAAAAATTCTATAGAATCTTAAATTGAAGGAAAAAAATACCTTTATATCGAAATTATTTGAG
Source organism: Apolygus lucorum (assembly GCA_009739505.2). Lineage (NCBI taxonomy): Eukaryota > Metazoa > Arthropoda > Insecta > Hemiptera > Miridae > Apolygus > Apolygus lucorum. Next base: position 1,181,403 of record CM019177.2, read on the forward strand.
TTAGGGCGCTTTCAAAATTTCAAAATTGATTTTGGAACCCTTAGAAGTGACCTACAGCAACCAAAATCTTCGGGGCACAACTAGACCCCAAATGGAGGCGACATACCAAATTTCATCAAAATCGGTCAATGCTAAGGGCCGGTTTCACCAACAATCCATTAACTCCGTTCGACGAAAACTGCGTTTAAAGTAAACTGAGATTGATCTCCAGTCAAAATTTGTTTCGGTTTCACCAAGTTGAACGGGTTCTCAGGAACGGCGTTTTCGTTGACCTCTGGTAAACTTCTTCTTCGCCATCGAAGCATCGAAAATCGTCGTACAACTCTGATCTGGAAGGTGATACGAGAGATAACGACATTGTTTTGTGACAGTTTTCCCGCAGAATCACTTTTTCGATAGTTATGACTTCATTCAATCCGCGATATTTCATCAATACGTCAACTATCCTCTTTCAGCGCAATAATTTGTGTTGTTCATTATGATTGTTGGAGTTCAGATTTTCGATTGGACGTCTACCTACTTCATCAACGTGAGTACCTTTACCTACTTTTATCCCTGGTGATTCCCTCTTCCAGGCTCTCCGGGTTTTTCTACAAATGTGCTTTACTGCATGACTCCTAAACCATATAGGTACCTACTCACCGTTACTTTCAACTACTCTGAGCTAGTAGACATAGCTAACTGCTTTATAATGTGCGGATGCAAATTTTTGTTTCAGATTTCGGATAACAGGCTACGAACTGTGTGTCAATGATGTCTTTTCTGAACAAATAAGGTGAATTTCATTCTTCATGTCAAGAAAACCCATTATCACTTCAGCATTCATGAAATACTACTACGATCGGTACTTGTGTGAAATTCTATGTACGCATTTTATAAGAATGAATGAATTATAATTATTGTATTTAATAAAACGTGATACGTATGAATTAATTTGTTCATCTGCTTACACATTTCTCCAAGTCAATCTTATGTTGCAACAAATCTGTTCTTTTTTCTCCTACCTACCTATGCTGATTATGGTGCAAACAAAAATAAATTCGTAGGTAAGTAAATAATAAGAAAAGAACTCTGCATAATTGTTTGAGATAATGCGTAATCAAATAATAAGAATAATGATTCAATCAAACAACTATACAAGAATATAAACGACGTAAGTAAGCAATCTTCAGTAAACACCTAACGAGAAAAAAAGAAATATGAAGGGGGGATCTTGCGAAAAAATATGTATTCACCAGATACCATATAGGTATGTAACAATTTTATTTTCATTATGATTAACATCAGCAAAACCAACTACTCACAATAGGTACGTAAAATGCACACAGCAACTGGGAAACGGAAATATCGGAGATGGTAACGAAACTTGTAGGCTGAAATAGCGACGTCCTGCGATGGATTTTTTTGGGACCACGATTAATGAAATGGTTCACAATTTCGTTGTCCTTTCTCACTCCCGTATGATACCTACGAGAAGGTGCGCACAAAAGCTCGTGACATGATAAAAACTCCAGCAAAACACGGACGAAAAACAGCTCGACGGAATAGGAAAAATAACAATGGCGTCCACGTCCGTCGCTTTAAACGAAGATCAAACCGATTAACCAGCCAAAATTGAGCGATCAGTGCCAAACGCCGGATGAACCGCGGGAGGCGTTGATCGCCTCTGGTGAAACCCATTTTCTCGGATCAGTAGTTGAATCGGCCCTCGAACTCCGATCAAAATGTTGGTGAAACCGGCCCTAAGTGGCAAAAGTGCCGCGTACGGCGTACTGTCGTGAATCGTGTTGATATTCACGAATATTGAACTGTTTGGGATATTATTTTCCGAAATCAGCCCAATTTTCATCTATCCCACACCATCAACTATTCAGGAAAAATGCAAACAGAATTCGGTGAAATTCCTCATTTCTGAAGTCAATCGATCAGTTGAAGTTTTCAAGTTGTTTATGTTGATCTGATCTTCATGATTTAGTAAACCCCCATTAGTGAGTCGCTCATTTATAATATAAATGAGCGACTCACTAATGGGGGTTCACTAAATCATGAAGATAGGTGGATGATTTCAAGTGGACTGATATTAGGTTGTGTAAATATGTAGTACTTTCGATGAAGAAAGAACAAAAATGGATTTTAAAAATACGTAGCAATCGCAAAGAGAAAAGGATCGGCCTAACACACTTAGTTGTTTTCATGAATATTAATTAACAGATTACCTTCAGAAAGATTGTCCAGTTCGATGAAGCTGCGACGAAGGGACGGTCGTACTGTATGGTCGTACTGTATGGTTTGTGGTAAGTAAGTCGTTTTCTGTGTCAGGGAGATGATTTCTTCTTCTGAGGGAAAACACTCACTTTGTTGAAAATTAGATACGGCGATTGAGAAAACTTTACTCGGTGGTTGAACAGAGAAAAGGTTCAATAATAGAAACCACTTTTTCAAAGTCAATCAGTTTAATAAGGTGATCTTGTTCAACTATATCCAGTGGTAGATTAGATATAAAATAAAATGTTCTTGGTATGATATAGATATCTAACGATAAGTACCTACCTATACGAAAAAATGTGGTGAAACCACAAAAAAAGAAGAGTTTAAATACAGAATAGTTCCTAAAGGAGCTCCTGTTACCTCTATTGTCAACGACAAATGTATATAATGGTAGGTTGCCTGACCAGGACGTCTCACACAGTCATCACTATGGCTTCTCTGAGGGGGATTCGTGACTTGAAAGATGGTGCTGATGGCGATGGCCACTTGACGAATAAAACCAACGAGAGCGAAGATGATAGCGGCGAGAGAGATGCAGGGAGATGCAGTGGAAGCTAAACAGAAGAAAATTCATTCCCATCAGAACACTGGCGTGTAAGTGGAGGACACTTGGGGGTTCTGCGATCTGGTATTACGAGTAGGTACTTCGTACTTACAGACAAGTCCGATTTGAAGAGGCGCAGTGATGAAGGAAGCAGCCTTCAGGAAGAGATGCACGGGATACAGGGACCCAGAACTGGTTCGCAAGCGAATTTTGGCTTGAGGAGGATTCGAAGGATACTGGGACCTTCGGAAAGATGAAAAAAGCTCGGTGTTTGGCTGACAGGGACGAGACGAGAAGACGGACTGACGCTCTGGAGACTGGGGAATGAGAATGGCGAATTGCGCAGGCGCGTATTCGACTGAGCGACTATTTCTGTCCCTCAAGGACGTCTACGATAAGGAAGGCAGGATACCTAAGATAAAGCAGTGGTTCTTCTTGATTTGCCCTAACACTCGGCAAATTAACAATTTCATTAAATTTTTCTTAAGAGCGGGGCACACGTCAGATACTACTCAGGCGAAGAGAAGAGAGCAAAACTAGATGTCCACCACAGGATTGTCTGATGGGACAGGGGTGCCACCCGTATAAATTAATATTTCTCCATTTCCCCCACCTCTGAAACAATGTTTTCAGAGCCAGGTTCATTACAAAAAGAAATTATATTCTGAAATATCAAATGGCCAAAATTTAAATTGGAGAATGAAAGTGTTATATGCTCGATCATAATAAGATATCTTAACTTCAAGATAAATACTGGTATGAATAAACCAAAACGAAATTAAAAACTAATTGAATGGAAAAAATTAAATGAATACTTATTTATTGGGTTTGTGGTGTAAATTATTGAGTTGGGAGGGGACACAGCTTGACTGTTGGTCGAAGATATGTCCCTCGGGAAGTACGAACGGTCGCCCTTCTGACAACTCCGTCATCTCCAGGATGAACCTCTTCTATCACGCCGATCGGCCACTGTAGAGGGGGTATATTGTCCTGATTAATGATAACCAGCATTCCAGGCGATATAGATGATGACGGGGTATTCCATTTTTCCCGTTGCTGAAGTTGATGTAAATATTCCAACCTCCACCGATTCCAGTAGTCCTGAATGAGACGGTCGATCAGTTCAAATCTCTTGAGACGACTCATGGGAAGGTCGGTATAATCGTAAGCTGGTAAGCGAGTTAGCGGCTGTAATGTCAAGAAATGAGATGGCGTAAGTGAAGTCGGATCATTAGGGTCCGTCGACAACGCTGTGAGTGGTCTCGAGTTTAACACAGCTTCTATTTGAGCGATGAGTGTGTTGAACTCATCCAATGACAAAATTCGATCACCAACAACTTTCAAAAGATGATTTTTCATGGACTTTATATTGGCTTCCCAAATTCCTCCTTGGTGTGGGGCCCTAGGACAGTTGAAGATCCATTTTATTCCTCTTCTTGACAGTTCTGAATTTGTAGATCCCGTGAAATCCTCTGATGTTATCAGGGCTTGAAGCTCCCTCAAAAATGAGTCTGCGCCCACAAAATTCGTCCCTCTGTCTGAGTGAATTTCAGCACAAGGGCCTCGGCGAGCTAAGAATCTTTTGAATGCACATAAGAAGGACTCAGTAGACAAATCTGTGGCTACTTCTAAATGAACGGCCTTTACTCGAAAACATATGAACAAACAAACATATGCTTTTTGACTGCGTGTTCCTCTGCGACGACTAATAGACACTTGGAATGGGCCACAGTAGTCTACGCCCGTTGTCCAGAAAACTTTACACCCTTCAGTTATTCTACTTTCTGGGAGATTGGCCATTTCAGGAGTTATCGCAGAAGGCCGATACCTGAAACAGGTATTACACTCATGCAGTCTCTGGCGAATGACACCTCGTCCAGCTAGAAACCAATAACGTTGACGTAACAAAGAGTGTACAACGTTTGGACCTGCATGGAAGTTATCCAAATGGTACTGATCAATAAGAGCATACACAAAAGGATCATGTTTAGGCAATAAGATGGGATGCTTGGAATCGAAAGACAAGTCACTTTTTGCCAATCTGCCGCCAACCCGAATAATACCATTATGAAGGAAAGGAGAAAGTTTTCTCACTCTCTCAGAACCGGGATTATTGCCACTCAGTGCCTTGAACTCATTAGAGAAATGAATATTCTGCACTATTTTAATCAAGATCATTTCAGCTTCAAACATTTCCAATGCTCCAACAGCTAGAGAATCATATCGGAATTGTTTTCTTTTTCTCAAGGAAAATCGAATCACATAGGCAGTTATTCGAAGAAGTTTATGAAAGGATGAAATGCGACTGATCAAGTCGTACAAATTGTTCTCTTCCGACAAAGTCACAGCAACGAAGCAGTCGTTCAATTCGTTAGGGCTTTTAGGTATATCCATGAACTGAATTAATGGCCAATCGCTGGGGTCACCTTTTAACCAAGGAGGACCTTCAAACCACAAATTATGGTCAATCAGGACTGATGGTAACGCGGACCTCGAAATGACATCAGCTGGGTTCAAGTTCCCATCAATGTGAAACCAGTGTAGTTGATCTACGTTGGATTGAATATCTGCGACTCTGTTTGCTATGAACGTAGCCCATCGCGAAGCATCAGATCTGATCCATTGAAGTGTGGTCATGGAGTCCGAAAATGCATAATAACCCATCAGCTGGTGACGAGGAGAAATGGATTCTATCACCAGACGCATTAGTTTCGCTAGCAAATGGGCTGCACACAACTCCAATCTGGGAATTGTCATAGGTTTCATTGGCACTATTCTTGACTTAGAGAAAGCAGTCGAACACTTGGAGCCTCATCGCATCGATTTGAGTCCAAACATAGATACATGCGCCTTAACACTTTCAATGCTGGTGTAGTTCCAGAACTACGGAGCCATTCCTTGAGTCCTACTGGCGTGGTTCTGGAACTACATGGGGCCTGCTCGAGATGGGGGTTCGTTCTGGAGGGGAAAGGGAGGGTAGGTTGGGTCTTGTATTGCCCTTCCAGAGATTTTCTGCGTCAGTAGGATGTCAGCCATTGAAAATGATGCTTCGTTGGTGAAAACCTAATTTAGTGCCTCCTACAGCCGTGTATGTGTTCACAAAACCCCAGTAAGTTAGTTTTTCATAATTTTATCGATTTTTTCGTACATTCACGTGGTTAACTGTTAATTTTGTTCTTATTCATATCATTCTGCAGCAGAATAACGCCAAACAAAGTAAAAATTTATATTTTTTGTAAACTTTTCACTTATTTACTCAGAACTCCATGCAACAAGTTGCAGCTTTTTGCCACTATTTTTTAGATTCTCCTCTTTTTTCTTTAGTTTTTCGTTTTTTTTCACAGATTATGGATCCACAACCGTTCACTTCAGGAGATTCTCATCCGCCTAGCAGCTCAACTAAAAGAAAAAAAACCAGAGAGCAGTGATGTTTGTAAGTTTTTGTGTGAGCTGTTTTCGGGGAAAATCTCTTTCCTCTTACATAATTCAGATTTGTTGTAATGAACTCTATAGAAAATTTTGTTGTCCTGTCGATTTATATTATAAATATGTTGGTACATGTAAGTACAAGGGTTTTTTTCTTCTTTTTTCTTCAGATGTTACCCCCTCAACAAGGAAGAGGACTCCTATGGACGATATAATGTTTTACTAATTATAAATATATACATATACCAGTTGTTTGTTTTCAAAATCCTGGAATACATACTATTTCGTACATTGATTCTTCCATTAGTACCACTATTACAAGTTATAGTGTATAAAGAAGACTTCTTTACACAAACGTAGTTCTGGAACTACAGCGGTTTTGTGAAATGATACGTAGTTCTAGAACTACACCAGCAGTGCAAAGGTGGTAAAACACAAAACGTTGCGGGTTTGCCTACCTTGTCCTACCATACCCTACTGCCGTAGTTCCGGAACTACTTAACATAAAAATGTTGTGACACTAGTAATTAACATAGGTGTGAAAGGGTTTTATCATGGGGGTAAAAATAAAGGCGTGGCACCGATTACAAGGTACGAAACTGCTTCAGTAGGGGCGGGTAGACCGAGGAATCGGGCCAGCATCGAAAGTGATAAGCTAAATTTGAAGCATCTGCAAATCCCAAAACATATGATTTTGAGTCCTTGGTGATAGTGGAATGACGTGGGAATTCTATATTTGATAGCAACGGAAGTTCTTCGTTGAATTTAGCCCATCGTCTACTCACCGAGAGGGGGGGAACATCATCCCAACCAACATTTGCTGACCATAATTCCTTGAGTAGAAATTTCAAATAAACAGCTGATGGAGATATCAACCCCAATGGGTCAAATATTCGAGCCAAAAGAGACAGCATGTTTGTTTTGGTACACGGATTGGTATCATCAGGCTGTTCCAAGTGAAAACGAAAACTATCAGTTGTAGGATTCCATCTCATGCCTAGCACATTTATACCGGCAGAATCAAAATTGATCTGCTGATTCCCGGATAGGTAATCTTCAGGGGGTATGGCAGCCTGAACAACCAGAGAGTTCGTGCAACACTTGGTTAAATGAAACCCTCCTAGTTTTAAAACAGTAGAGAGTTGATGTAAACATGCAGTTGCCTCTTTTTCATCAACACAACTTTGAATACAATCATCCATATAAGTGAACTTGTAAATAACTTCGGTTGCAAGGGGGAATTGATCGTGATATAAATCGACAAGATGACGTGTGACTCTCTGAGCTAAGTATGGGGCGGGTTTCACTCCAAAGGTCACTACATTAAGTGTGTAAGTCTTCAACTGTTCATCTGGATGGAAGCGCCAGAGTATTTTTTGAAATTTTCGATGATTTGAATTTATCCAGATTTGCCGATACATTTGACGCACGTCTCCAAATATCACGATAGGAAACAGACGGAAATTTATCAAAAATTGTCAATAAATCACCTTGTAGTTTTGGACCTGTATGTAAAAACATCATTCAATGACATGCCTGAAGATGTACTGGCGCTCGCATCGAAAACTACACGTAAAGGTGTACTGGTACTGTCCTTTTTGAAGACAGCATGGTGTGGCAAGAAATAATCAATTTCCTCCTCATTGGACACTATTGGAGAGAGATGGCCTTGGTCGAGATAATCTTGAATCACTTGTTTGTATAATAAATACAGATCGGGATTGGCTGTTAGTCTTCGTTCCAAATTCAGGAATTTACGAGTACAAGAGTCCAATGAACTACCCAATAGTGACGGTTCCAATTTAAAAGGTAACTTGACAGTAAATTTCCCATCTTGATCTCTAGTGGTAGTTTCAATGAAGAGATTCTCACAGAATGTGTCATCTGGATGTGTTGGTCTGGCAGATGGTACTTCTTCCAGAGCCCAAAAATGTTTCACCACATCATCTAAAGATGGTTCTATAAGAGAACACATGAAACTCTGAACCGATGAATTGTCACCAAATTCAGGTTCGATATCCTTATTCTCCAATTTACCCATGAGTACGAATCCCAGAGACGTTTCGACTGCGACGGGAGTACCCTCTGGCCCAAAAACTTTTCGAGAGCCAAGTAGTAGAGGAAATAGATCCGACCCCAGAAGTAAATCAATTGTATGTGGAATATGAAATTCTGGATCGGCTAAGACTAATCCATGTAGATGCTGTAGTCGCTCTTTTGGTATAGGTCTGGATGGAATGGAACCAGTTAAATCATCAATCACCCACGCATTCACATCGTACTTGGTAGTGGAATTTATTGTGGAAAAAATTGTCAAGTTCGTACAGCCGGACACAGATTTCATACTTGAACCTATTCCACGAACTGTAGCCAAATTCTTCGAAATTTTTAGACCCAATTTTTTGCAGCAATCGTTAGTTAAAAAACTAGCTTGACTACCTGAGTCAAGAAGGGCCCGTAAAGTGATGGTACGGCCACGATTGTCTGAAGTACCTACTCTTGCTGTAGACATCAGAACAACGTGATTTTTCGACAGTGGGGAAGCACAAAGAGTGACATTAATTTCATTGCCTTTTGCCATCTCTTGTGACATATTATCAGGGATACTACCCTGTTGATCACCACAAGTAGGAAAATGAAGTTTGGAATTATGTTTGCGGTGACAAATGTTGCACCCATTTTGGATTTGCAATGGTTGGTTTTGTGTGCACCACTTAGACAAACTATACAAACTCCGTTTCGCTTGGCCACATTGAACTTTTCCTTCGGAGATAACGCATTAAACGCCGAGCAACTATCTAACGAATGATTCGCAACGCCATGGCATACAACACATTTGGGGTTATTATTTTTCCCAAGTGGTTCCGTCTGAGCCACGAAACTGCTAACGCTTGGTTTTTTGTAAGAAGTATGCGAATTAGTTGGGTTTTTTGAAGGCTTAGGTGACTGCTTCATGCGACCCAACATTTTGGCATGTTCCTTGACGAATTTTATCAAATCCTCGAAGGTAGGAAATGCGGAGCTTCTGGATGAAATTTCAAATTGCCGAACCGTCTCAGGATCCAGTTTTTTCAAGGCTAAATGAGTCAGCATAAAGTTAGCATGATCACAAGTAAGTTGCTGGAAACCTGCAGCGGGCTCATAATATGATTCGAGAAAACGGTTGAGTCCATTTCCGTCTCAGAAGTCAGAGGTTTAAATGACAACATTTTTTCGAATAATAGCAACC
>CM019177.2:1190969-1225944 GCA_009739505.2 Apolygus lucorum
TTCACCGAATTCTGTTTGCATTTTTCCTGAATAGTTAATGGTGTGGGATAGATGAAAATCGGGGCTGATTTCGGAAAATAAGTCTCCTGTTATTTTGGGAGACAATCAAAATTTTTGATTTCAAAACTAACCGGGAAAACGGACGTGAAGAGGGAACGCTCGCTGATTGGGCTGTTCGGATCGCCGTCTCTCCCAGTGTTGCCCATTGGGACGACGAAATCGTTTTTTCTAAGAGAAAAGTTATCAAACAAAAACAGGGGAAACCTAATTTTCCCCATCTTGCTTTTTCTATTTTTTTTTCTTCAGTTTTTCGATTTCGAACTTTACTGTTTCGTGAAATTTTGCATCTGGGGACTATAGATATCTCGATCTCAGCGCTTCAAGCGGCCATAAATGAACTATTCCAGGATGACGTCATTTTCCCGGTTTTTAAACATTCGTATTTTCTACACTGTTTTGTTTATTGGTAAATTAGGAAGTTCGGGCTGAAAGTTTGCCTTGGGAGGTTTTTCGAGGTGCTGAATCCGATTTTGGGAAATTCCGACATGGTGAAATTCCTCATTGCCCCCCCCCCCCCCCCCTTATTTTGCAATGATTTCCATGGGATTGTTCGGATTGGGGTGTAGATGGTCCCCTATGAGTTTCATCACCCCCGGATTGATAGTACCCTCTGTGCATGCGCAAACGTGACATCCTAGTAACAGCCACAACTTCAACAATTTCCACCCAAATTAGATGACATTTTCAGGGATTGTTCGGGTTGGGGTGTAGATGGTCCCCTATGAAATTCATGGCCCTGGATTGATTGTAATCTACTATGAACGAATATAATAAACAGTAGCTTAGCAATAGTTCATGAATTCACTCTCTATAGTAAGTATACATTTCTTGTTTTCACGAAACTGCCAATTGTTCCCGAGGTTACTACGCAACAATCGCGAATCTTGTGCTTGTGATGGGGACGGACTACGCCAAACTCACGTATCTGTCAGATTCGCGAAAATGCAGAGGAGAAAAAAAAATTTTCAGCAGATTCGTGGAATAGATACCACTCAAATAACCATGTTCTAGTGGAGTTAGAGAGTTGAAATTTCTGGAGGAGATACTTGACCAATGTCACTACCCAAAGTGATGCTTAGTCCAATTTTCGAATTTTTGCAGTTTAACGGTTTTGGCAGAGGATAGTTTTAAAGTTTCGTGGTTTTGGCAGAGGAGCGACGATATTATGTTTTATTACTATTATTTATTTTTATTTTTTATTTATTAATTTTTTTCAATTAATTAATTAATTAAATTTTAGTTAACCCTGGCATTTAAACTATCATTTAACCCTATCATTTAAACTAAAAAAATTATTTTGAATTAAAATTTTTCAATTCCTATGTAGGGAAGTAAATTTTTGAGGAACATTAACGCGTAAAAACCCCATTTACGCTATAGATATTCGTAGGGGACCACGATGATGGGACAAGGATTGACTACGAAACCAAAGTTGCTCAGAAACCCCTGAAACTCAAAATTCGAGATAAGACTGTCGAGGACGTAACTGAAACCTGAAACCTCTGATTAAAAATCACGAGTTTGTGCTTTGAACTAACTAACTCAAGACAAATTGCAGAGTTTCAACTCGATGTTTATAAATGTATGCAAAACTCGACCTCCAGACGACCACGTAATAGCGTGCAACGGACAGCGAGGGGTGTGTTCTTGAAAATATTACTTCCCAGCTGTTCCACGTGACTGAACTGTTATTTTTTAGAAAAATGAAATAGCACTGAGCGCAGCTCTCTTTTTTTCAAAACAGCGTTTCCGTCGACGTGTGCCTCTGACGTACCTTTCAAATGAATATTCATGAGTGTACGAGTCGTATTCCTATTTTACCACTAACCGACTCGTATTGTTGTAATGTTATTTCGAGGGGAATCGGGCTGCGGAGCGTGACTGTCGAGGGACGCGGGTCGGTGTGGAAATAAATGAATTATTCTTCGCACGACCATATTTTAAAGGTGTTCCTTGACATTTATTTAGAGAAATAGCGGCCCTTGGACGTGTAACGACCTTGTTGAACGGCGTTTCTTAGGTGGAAGGGTACCTAGTTAGAGATTCGAGCACGAATTGAGAGCATCAAGTCCTTTTTTCACTGTTGCACCGACTCTCTTCATACTCACTAGTGTTGAGGGTTTTTTTTTTAATCGAAAGTGGGCTTGTGAACGTTTTGAGTAGACACCAGGTGTGATTCTCGAGCGGATGCACCAGATCAAGTTGCAACGCATCGTCACCAGCCGTGGAGGTACTTCCCTCAATCTATTTTGGTTTATTATTCTCGCAAATCTTCGTAATCGAGTGAGAATTATTTTTTTAAAGTCCCCCTCAAAATTTGGTGGTTTACGTTTCAAGATACGAAGAATCCGAAAATCGAATAAAAAATTGTAAGCTGCTCTTTCCTTAAAGGTGCGATTTCCCTGGCGCGTCTGCGGCGGGCGGCCGGCGGCTGGCGATTTTGTCATGTACCTACTCAGCCGCCGGCCGTGCCGCGCCGCGCCGCGCTGTAGAACAACGTTTCTCGGCGGCGCGGCGCGGCCGTCCCCCCACCCGTTTCGATAATGTTGCGCGAGGTTATTGTTGTTGCCCATTCACTGGCAGAGGCGGAACTATTGTTGATGGATGGGAAGCCTCACTCACCCATGTTTTTGGCAACAACAGAAGAGGGATTTTACAATATTCTCATCGTCTGAGAAATTATGAACAACTTTTCAGATCGTTCTTTCTGTTGAACTTCAAATAGTTTGACTGTGTAGTTACTGTCCAAATTCACATTATCCATCCGAATTCGATGACATTTTCAGGAATTGTGGGTTCGGGACACTAGATGGTGAAAAGTAACGATCATATGGTCCATAGTTTCCGTTCGATTTCGATGGTACTTTCAGGGATTGTGGGGTTGAAACTCTGGTTGGTTCCCTATAAATTTAAATGATTGAATTTTTGAGAATAAATATTATGCATCGGATCATCTATAACAATCGGGTTATGGATGGGAAGTAGATATGAGGAGTTTGATTTCATACGGTAGGTACTATATCCATTTTGGTCAAACGTGAGAAAAACGCGAGAACCTGAAAAACGTGCTGTAAACCAATGATGTTATTCTTTATATATTTCTAAATTATAATAAATATTTTTGGAAAGAAAGGTAAATTAGTTCAAAGTTTAAAATAATTTTGAACGAGATTTTAAATATCAGGTTTATGAATATACTTAGTACTTTTAGATACAAAACGTGGCGTTTAGTACTTTTTGGAATCAAAAGAAGTGGATATAGTACTTTTGGTTTATTATTTTCTATAATAAGCCTTTTTAATAAACATACGAAGTGGATAAAGCACTTTTTGAAACAAAACGGATAAGAGACCGCCATTGTGCTGGATTCAGTAGGTACCTTTTGAAACTAAACGGAATATTCGCCCTTGTTTTTCAAAGGAATAAATTATCTTTTGCTTCAAAACGATAGCATTTTTGCGAAGAACTACCCCCTAAAACCCTGGGAAAGTGTTAACTCAATATCGATAGAAATGGTCGTTAGTAGGTACCTTCTGGAATCAAACTCCTTATATTGTGCCTTATACATCCACTTAGTGGACTTTTTAGGTGTATATACCTACCTATTAGGTAGGTAGTAGGTATATACCTACCTATTATTTCACACCTGAAAAGTCTACTAAGTGGATGTTGCACATAAATATAGACAGAGACATTGTCTCTCTTTTCAGAGGGTTGTATTTATGAGAAGAGAAAATGTTCGTTTGGTACTGATCTTCTTGTGAGTTTGAATTTGCCATACACGCCAGGCTCAATACTGTAACTCACAGTAAAATGTGGAAACATTGCGGGTTTGCATACCCTGGTCGCGAAGGCAGCGCGGCTGGACTGCTCACTAGACCAGTCGGGTCGCAGCCGCGGCGGCTGTCATGTAGCCGCCGAGACGAGCCGCCGGCCGCGGCCGCGCTAGGGAAATCGGTTCCATCTAAAAACACTGAAGCAGTGGGGAGCGTCTGGTCGCGAGCCGCGGCCGCCCGCCGCAGACGCTCCAGGGAAATCGCACCTTTAGTTACCTTGTTTTAAATTTCTTCATTTAGATGAAGGGAGCCTATAATAAGGCAGTACAACAGTCAAAACAGAATGTGTGAAAGAAATCAAACGAATCGAGTTGGTAGTAGGTAGAGTAAATAGTCAAAGAAGTTTAAAACGCTGCAAATTATTACACAATGGTTTATTATTTTTCTGTATAGATCACTCGTCTACAAAATCACCAACCATCCAATATAAAGGGGGAAAAATAAAAAAAATCAAAAAAAATAAATAAATAAATTTAAAAAAATCAAAATTACCAACCATTGATTGCATTTTGGTCAGCTCTAATTTGAACGGAGATTAGGCCTCTTTTGCGATTCACACTCGTGTTTTGATTTATATATATATTTCAATATAAACCCTTAAATTTTCGTAGGGAGCGAACGGTTTGTCCTACGCGTGGTCTCAAAAAATTCTAAAAATTCTATAGAATCTTAAATTGAAGGAAAAACAATACCTCTATATCAAAATTTTTTGAGTTAGGACGTTTTCAAAATTTCAAAATTGATTTTGGAACCCTTAGAAGTGAGCTACATCAACCAAAAGCTTCGGGGCACAACTAGACCCCAAATGGAGCCTACATACCAAATTTCATCAAAATCGGTCAATGCTAATTGGCAAAAGTGCCGCGTACGGCGGACGGACGGCCAAATTTTTATTCGATTTTTGGATTCTACGTACCTTGAAACGTAAACCATCAAATTTTGAGGGGCGTTAAAAATTTTTTTTTCTTGGTCGATTCCAAAGGTTTATTATTGAAAATAATAATGACAACCTATGTGCCGACGATTAAGAAAATACCCAGTGGTGTCGCAGATTTGCAAAATGCTTGTTTAAAGAGTTTTGAGATCATTGTTTTGGCTTCAAAATTAAATTGACTTCAGAGCTAAATTGAAAGTTGAAAGTTATCAGGTGTTAAGTAACGAGGTTGAGGTTCAAAAAGTTCATTCAATAAAAATATCAATTACGATAAACAGGAATTTAATACAGTCATAAAATAACATAAAGATAGAAAGAAGAACAATAGAAATCTACTAGCTTCCACCACAAGTGGTGTGGAGGCAGCGAAAATAGCCCGGGCTCCACCCGACCAAACCCGGGCCCCACCCACCATGGTGGTTACTCATTTCAGGTACCCAATGGCCAGACGACTGCCCAACCGAAGAGGGTGGAAAACCACAAACACACACTCAACATAGTATGTTATTTATTGTATTACAATAAATAATACATTCACACCACTGTTAAAAAAACTCTGCAAATCATTACACAAAGGTTAATTTTTTCTATATAGATCACTCGCCTGCAAAGAACACGGCTTTCCCATTGTCACTACCTACCAACCATATTTTCGTTTCACAATCAAATTTGATTTGAAGAAACAATTGGCTGTGAGCCTTCATTAGGAAATTTGATTACTGGTTGCTAAGAACTCAAAACTGAGTGCAACTAGCATTTTTGTCTGCTAAAATTTGAACGGAGATTAGGCCCCTTTCGCTATTCACACTCTCGTTTCTAATTTATCGTTAAGTTCCCATAGGGAGCGAACGGCTGTCCTACAGAGTTCTGGGTGGACTCATGCGATTCTAAAAATGCAATACTATTTTAAATTTATGAAAAAACTACCTTTATATCGAAATTTTTGAGCTAGGGCGTTTTAAACATTTCAGCCCTTGTTTTCAACCCTTAGAAGTGACCTACATCAACCTAAAGCTTCGGGGCACAACTAGGCCCCAAATGGAGCCCATATACCAAATTTCATGAAAATCTATTCTTGGTAAATTTTCATTATTATGAGTCGTATTGATTGATTGGGTACATTCCCTTTTATTTCCTCCTTGTTGTATTCAATTAGGAGGTTAGTTTCAGAAGTTTCTGATGAATCAATTGTAGTGATCCCAATAGTTGACTTTGTAATTCCCTAAATGATGACATGAGGCGAGTAGTTTCAAAACCGGCTAAATCCAAATTCAAAAATTTTTCAGGAAACGCAAAAAACGTTTCCCCGCCCAGCATTCAATTTTAAACACGTTAATTTGAGTATCTTCATTCTGCGAGGACAATCTGTTTTTTTAGTATACACTTCCATGGTACCTAGTACGTAATTAATCAGAAACACAAACAATCAAAACGTGTTCACAACAAAAAATCGTAAGCAAGACTGTGTTGCACAGAAACTGCAATGTGTAACCTCCCGAGTTTTCGCCGAAGGCAGGCGCGCTCCTAGCGGCTCAACTGAGAAGCATGGATTGAGCCAGTTTTGATGTGAAACCACCACTTCAGAGGGGTTTTTCTACTGGATCTAACCGGATTTGGCCCGCCATGTCCTACGTGGACGACCGAAACGCGCGATCGAGCGACCCGCGCGTGTGAGCGTGCGACCAGCTGATTTCAAACAATGTAAACCGAACGGAGCGTCCAACGTGCCGACGCCCGACGCCGCGATCCGCGCTGAGGTCGCACGCTCGGGTTTGATTTTCAAACTAGTTTGTTTCTGGTCGCGCGCCCAGGCGGGCGCTTTGCCGGGAGGTTATCATTTTCCAGTTTACTGTTTCGTTTGTGTCCGTGTTCCACTCATGTTTTCCCTGGAAATGGCTGTAATAATTATTTATAGCGAGCTTCTTATCAGCGAAATTCAAGAAAGGGAAACGTTGTGAAAGAGTAAAGTGAACAGGAAGACATTTCTGGTGTACAAGAAAACAATACTATTTTGAAATACGTAAGTGGGAATTTGATACACAATTTTTGGCAAAAAGTTGAGCTAATTTACTGTAAGTAAATTTTGCAACCTATTTGAAATCTAAATAATAATGTGTATTCAATAAATATACCATTTGGAGTTGAATAGAAAGATACATTTTATTTGTAACCCATCTTGAAATTATATGCTTTGGTATAGGTTTCAAAACATTCGATCTCGGTATAATCCAAAATTGAAGAAACCCGCTGTGGACCAAAATAAATGGAATTGAATACAAAGGGTATATCAGATAATGTGGTCAGTTGTTCTTCAAGGAAACGGCGTTAAATTTTCTCTCTCACAAAATTTGTGATTTAATGTCGAACCCAACTTTTTTTGATATGGTGAAAAAGCTGCCTGAGCATGCGGGTAGGTCCGCAAGTTTTACATCGGCTGTGCTTCATTTCTGGGTTGTTTTTCTATACTAGTATCTCTACTGTAAAAACTGGTCCCTTTACAATCGAACATTTTGCAATCGAATTTAGGGGAGAAATTCGTGTTTGAACATTTCAAATTCACCGCTTGGTTCCCTCATTGAAAAATTGCCGAAATTAGCGTCCTTCTCAACGAATTAGTTGCCGTAAATTAATAAACCAATGCTGTATTATTCGAATAAAATATGCCGTTCATACTATCGCGAATAACAGAAAATGTAGAAGTAGAGAAAGATTTTACAACTCAGGACGAAGCAAAGATAACCTCATAAGGAAGGATTTCAGACGCGTTTTTTGGACGCCTACTGTGGACACTATAGCGGCGCGCGCGCGCGACTTGAGGTCGCTCACACTCGCGGGTCGCTCGATCGCACTCTTTGGTCGTCCACGTAGGACTTCACAGGGTGATAGATTGCATCGTGAACTTGCGAAAAATGGAACAAAGTGTATTTCGGAAAAATGTGGATTTAGCCGGTTTTGAAACTACTCGCCTCACATTATGATTACCATAGCAACGTACAACCGGAGTAACGTACAATACAAGTAGGTATTCGTATTCACTCTAGAGATGGGTATCGTTACAAAAGTATCGATATTTTGTATCGATACTGTATCGTATTTGAGAATCGATACTCTATGTATCGTCTGGCATTAGTATCGATTTTTCAAAATATCGAGTATCGATACTTTGGGGTTGTAAAATGTAAATATTACCTAATGTTCTCAAGGAAAATATTTTTTTTATCTCTATTCATTTCCCTATTTCCCTATTCATTTCTTACTATCAAGAGTCCAAACCCTATTTACACATTTACGTTTATTTGTAAATATGTCTTTTAGCTGGGGGTCGTGATCAAAACATGTAATAGGTAACTAAGTTGTTTACAGTTTAGTACTATCGTATTTACGAGTAAACTACCTAGGTATTTTTTATTCTAGTCCCAAAAATGAGGAAGTAACTTTTTCTTAGCAATTAACGAAACACAAGACGAAGTTAAGGTTTAAGTGATTTCACTTCATAGGTACTATATCACCCACTGTTTCTTAGCTTACCTACAAGTACAATTCATGCAAATTTCAAGCCTAGACATCGGTCTAGCGAACAAAGCAAGAAAGTTCTGATTGTGATAATATGCATTTTTGTAGCTACAAATGTTGAAAATTCCGAAATATTCAAATTTGAAAGTCATAACTGGGAAACCTAGAAGTAGGTACGTACTCACCTGCGAATTCATTGTTTTTCATAAAATTATTTTGTCTCACAATGAGAGTCAATACTTGGTTGATTCAAGGGAGCTAGGGTCAGGTAGTAAAAGTGTTCCACCTACCCATGTGATGTCACAGTCGTGGTCTCGTTATTGTCTCAAGACGTTTCCTAGAAATCCCAATATGGGATCAGGCTAGTTTTTAATGCGAAAGACCTCATCCCCCCCCCTCACCCACCACCAGAGCATGTGGGTACCTGCATGAGCGAATATTCTGAGAAAAGTCTAAATAACTGGTGATTTTACAGCCCTGTCAATGTCTGAGATGCTCAGAGTACAACGAGCAGTGTTGTGGAAACCCTGGGATTCTGGGTAGGAACTCCAAGGAACCAGCACGTGTAGGTCTTAGGCTCCAGGCACCAAGAATCTATCTTTTCCTAGAATCGCCTAGAGGAGCAACCACTTGTGTGTGAACTTGAATACTCTCGGCTCTCTGGACTGAATAAGAAACAAAAGTCCATTCATACAACGTGAGATAATGAGCGAATTTTCATTGAAATCTAGTAGGTATGGGTTTTTCACAGTCAACACTGGAGATTAGGACGCTCCAAAACGGATTTCAATTACTTTTTTTTCAAAAACTCCATTCTAAAAATTTTGTGGCAAATGCAATAGCTTCATTTTCATTGAAAATTCGCCAACAAGTGAGCTTATGTCATAGAATGAATTAGGCATCTTTTGATGTAAAAACATCTCAAAATTCGGAGAAAATACCCACTGCAAATTTTATTGAACATTTTCTCCATAATAATATAATTTTCTTCTAATATAAACTTCTTTATATTTTTATTTTTTAGCCATTATGTTGAATTATCCGCGAGAACTGTTTCGATATTCGATATTTAGAAATATCGGATCCAAAGTATCGATATCCGAAAATATTAGATAGTACAGTATCGATACTAAAATATCGAGTATCGGTACAGAAGTATCGATATTTTAAAATATCGGGTATCGATACCCATTCCTAATTCACTCTGGTGTTACCTTCGAATCCGAGTTTCATTCTGAAATATTTATTTTTGTAAGATTGCGTCTTGTGTTGTCTATATCAATTAACGATCCAATCAGCAAGAGACTATCCAAAATAGTTTGAAAAGTTTGTCATGAATCGGAATACGTTTTGGAACGTGTTGTTGTTTCTAAATGTTGGAAAAAGCTACTTGACCTATTCGCGCTTTCGTATTTGAACCAATAGAGATTCTGTATGTCCAAGTTATTCTCTGTGAGGAAGGCATACTAGCCAAACAAGAGTCAGACGAAGAATATTCGAATCAAAACCACCATTTTAGTGAATTTTCAAGGAATATGAAGCTTTTGCAAAAGACTCAAAATTCGTAATATTGGTAGATTTATATAATCAACTTATATTAACAATGAAAACCTGATTAGGTATATTTGTTGTACCCAAACAATCAATAGCCATGTCGGTACTCGTTGAGTTCATGGAGATGAGTAGAACATGAAAGAGGAATCCTAACACCTTCAAAACTTACCATTGGCATACAGTAAGTTGATATGTTGGTATACTATATCCTAGAGGTTGATAATGTGTGATAATTGATAAAATGTATAATTTTAACGATTCGTGCTATGTGGCACACCCACAAGGCTGACTACTCAGTTATGAAGCTAATATTTCTATTTTCTTTACCGTAGTTTTGAAGATTTCCTTTAAAAATGGCTCATTAACTCATGCTGCATGAATGGACTTTTTCGTTCAGAGAACTGGAATATTTCTCTTTGAAAAGAGAAGATTTAAATTATTTTTAAGAGTAATTATTACTTGCGGCGCTCTGTGTTGGAAGGGTGAAACCGTTTGCAACAAAAAGAGAAATGACTCGAGTTCATAATGCAAATTTACGTGTGTAATCTTTATATTTTTTTGATACATTACCGAGGTAGGAGCTTAGTTGCACAGTAATTCACAGTGGTTAAGGTATAATATGTGATTCAGCACTCCTGCTTCACCATTTTCCTGTTACTCACGAATTTATTGCGGTACGTCCGCAAACAAGTATTTGCCCCCCAAATCCTCCGACTCATAAAAAACGAGATAATACGGGAATAAAGAAGGTAAACCGACCTAAGTTCTTTCAGTTTGGTGGCTGTTCGTTCGCGATTCTTCTCGAATGCTGACAACCATCTCTGGTAATTTATTATTTCATAAGAAAACCAACTATTCAATTTAGTTTTAAATTAATTCATATTTAAGGAATTTTGCCTTAGTTCGAATATTATAAAGTTAGGGTATTCAAAATTGAAATCTTTATTCGCATTTCACGATTTTTTTTCACTTTTTGAAAAAATTTGATTCTGCGTCGTATTATCTGCCTACGATTTTTTCTTGTCCTGTGGAAGAAAATCGGGATTGTGCAGATTAGCTCTATGAATTGCACTTATTCATAACAGTGTTGCCAACTTGGGGGTTTCCCCCCAAATTTGGGGTTTTTTTTTCTTGACGGGGGAATTTTGGGGGGAGAAATCTTTTGGGGTTTTTTTTGGGGGTTTTTACCGACGAGTCGGGGAGATTTGGGTAGAATAAAAATGAATCAGCAATTAAAATAGCAGCAGGTAATATATATATTCAATGGAGTGAAAAACTTCACCGAATTTACCAATGTCTATCGTGGGCTCAATGGGACTATAATTTTGGAGTTTTGGAGGACAAACTTTTTTCGATCTTTGATCTTTCGCAAGCACACTTTTGATAAATTCTTGAAGTTTATTCGTCCGTTCGCGCTCGTTACTATTAGCAAACTTGAAGTTTTGAAGAAATTGAGAATGTTTTGAGGTCGAATGCGACCTCACTGTTTGACATTTTGATTTTTTGTACAAAAAAGTACCCTACCTGAAAAAACTAGTTTATTTTTAAAAATGTTTTCAATTTTTTTTTCAAAACCTGTATGACCTGAAACATATATCGCTAATACAATAATTGCATTGTCTTCAAGATCCTCTCCGCCCTCAAATCATTAATGAATTACAATCTACTACAAAAAAAAAAAAAAAAAAATTGCATTGTATTCATTGATATTGTTATTTCATCCTTAAGTTTTAGGGTTTTTCTTTTTTGGGGGGATTTGGGGGTTTTTCGAGGTTGGCTCCAGGGGGTTTTGGTAGCCGCTTGTTGGCAACACTGATTCATAACGTCATAAATAATAGGTAGAATAAATAGGTAAAATTCAATAAATAGGTAGAATAAATAGGTAGAAATTTGAATGAAATACGTAAAAATCATCCCAAGGACCAACTATTGAGGTTTTATTATTACAACAGAGTAACTAAGGTTTTATTGTTGGAAGGAAAAACACGATGCACGGAAACTTGAAGAAGGGAAGAATCTAGATCATAACGTCTACATGGTTCATGAATATACAAGGCTACAAGGTTACAAGGCTAGGAGAGTGTGGGCGTTGGTGATTTTGAATTGACTTTCTCATCACCTACTCCCAAAAATTAATATTAAAAAAAACTTCTGCCAAGTTGGGTGTGCTTTGAAGCTTCCTCGCAAGGACTAACATAGACATGATCTTGTGGGTTCAATGGATGTATAAATGTGCTGGGTTTTTTTCGACAGTAAATATATCCTTTGTTGTTTCCAATCACCTGTATTTACGGAGAGCTTTCGACAACTCCCTGGTTGTCATTACCAATCCAACAATAAGAGGACAAGATTTTTATTTACAGCACAAGTAGCCATTAATGAAAACCAGAGGGTTGTCGATAGCTCATCACAAGTATAAGTGATTGGAAACAACAAAGGACATTTATTTTAAATAAAATAGTCCACAACATATAATTATGATGTATGAATGCTTACAATTCAGACGTTCGAAATGATAGTGGTACTTCAAAAAACCCAACTTTTGGGAAATCGTGTTTGAAGATTATTTTTCATATTTTGATTCCAAAACTTTCCCCACTATTGCTTGATTCTCCTTTCTATCGCTCTTTATATAATAATTAACTGTCTCCTTAACGTAAATACCTATCTTGAGAAATACCTATCTATTTCTTCAGAGACTTCATGCGATAAATTCATTAAATTTTGTAGATGCACCGCTATTATTTCGTACGTGCGGATTGACGATTTCACGATCATGGTTTTACCCGTAAAAGCCAACAAGTTTCGATGATTTCAACGTTCAGTCTCGACATTTTCGAACAATCGAAGGTGAAAACAAGCCTTTGAAGTTTTTCAACAAGTTTTGACTATTTCAACGTTGTCTTTAACCTAGTTTTAGGGATTGTGCGAATTGTAGTGTAGATGAAAATCATCACCCCTACTGATAGGTACTAACAGATTGATGTGTTGAGATAAGCTGCTATATTTCTAATGCTTATTAATTTCAAAATGCCCTTAAAACCCTGAATTTTGAGAAATTATGATCACTTTTATCTGTTTTTTAAATTATTTAGAACCCTGGAAAAAGTCGAAAATTGACTCTTGAAAACCCAGGGAATTTTTTTCGGGAATCGCTGGACACCCTGCAAAAACTTTTTATATAAAGGTATTATTGCTTCCGAGTCCGAGTAACACGATTGTGAATCGCAAAAGATGCCTTATCACCGTTGAAATTTTAGCTGACTAAAATACGATCTATGTTCGTTTCATCGAGTTGTATTCAGTATTGCGTCCTTAGCAACCGGTAATGAAATTTCTTAATTAAGACATCCACAACTCTTCTTTTCTTCGAACTTAGCGTATTTCTTCCATATAAACTTGATTGTTTAGTGGGTAGGTAGAACCTATGCTTGGTTCTTGTTCAATGGCAAAGCGAAGTAGTTTTTTAAAATCACAGTTGTGCAACTTCTGTTTGTTAGCATAATTTCCGGATAACAACTGTGATTTTAAAAAAACTGTCCTAAGTGTATCTGAGAGTATCTTACAGAAATTATAATTTTTATTTCAGAAAGTCATGTTTGAAATCCCAATATAGTCAATAGAAGTGTATTTTACACCCGTTCCAAGGTATGTCAAAATATCATAATTGAGCTTCTATTGATTCATACTAGAACGATCCTACTTAATGTCTATACCACTCTGGTTTAATGTTCGTTATAGCCCTGAAGATGGTATAAAAATGTACCGAAACGTCGGCCTAAACAACTTTTTATTCTTCTCTTCTTCTTCTTCTATTCTTCTTCATCAGACTATAGTGGTAATATTATGAGAAATAAATAACTAGGTAGTTACATGTAACCATTACAGTTTGTAACTTGTTGTTATTATAAATAAACGCAAAGAAAGTCAAAAATATATAGTTAGTTTTCTATTAAGTTCACTTTAGTGAGATAAGAGGCTGCATATCCATAAATAAGAAACATATTGTTTAGTAATGCATGCATTCCAGGGGACGTCCCATTGGATAAGCATTGGATCAGTTTAACCAGTTGTTAAGTGATAAAACTGTTTCACTCGATGTAATTTATTTATTACTTTAGGCAAGAAATACTGCCCCCCCCCCCAATCATTATCCACCTTAACATTTCTAGCGGCATGGGAGCCTCGAATCTGCAGAGCATTTTAAAATCCATGATCTACGACACCCAACATGCGAATTCGAGTTCCCCCCCCCCCCCACAACCACCACCCCAACGCCAACAATGGTGCCAGTCTGGCACCAAAGCGGAAATACGTCGTAACATTGAACTTTCATCTATTAGTTTTAGTAGGCGGTCCGTCGAGGTTCACATCCGTATTCAAGGTGAAACACACAAAAAAAAAAAACACGAAATATGCGGTTTATGGTGTCCTGGCACCATGGTGGCACCACTATTAGTTCCATGGTGGTACAGAGAATAATTCATGAAAATCCGGAGGTATAATGAGAATTTTTCCTCAATTTCAAAGCTTGGGGACAGTTAGTAAGTAGTAAAAGAACCGAAATATTGAAAATCGGATATTTTGTGAATATTATCCCCCCCACTCGCCCCCTCCCCATGCGAATTTTGGTACTCGGGTGAAATTATGTACAACTCGGAAGTTATTTGAGTCAAACAAAAAAAGGAACACGCAAATCGGTTGGAAATTGAGGCCTGGGCAGAGTTTACAAGATTACGCCCGCAAACGCACGTTTTTTAAGCATTAACCCCCCCTTTCCCCCCCTTAAAAAGCAAAATTCAAAATTCCGGCGACGTAGTGCACAACTAGATAGTTTTCCGCGTTGATGAAGAAATGAACCACAAAAATCGGTTGAGAACTAAGGGCTGTGCAGAGTACACAAGATTATGCCCAAAAACGCACGTTTTTTGAGCATTAACCCCCCCTTTCCCCCCTTAAAAGGCAAAATTCGAAATTCCGGCGACGTAGTGCACAACTAGATAGTTTTCCGCGTCGAACAAAAAAAGAACCAGGAAAATCGGTTGAGAACTAAAACCTGTGCAGAGTACACAAGATTTTGTTACACACACACACACACACACACACATACACACACACACACACACACACAGACATACACCTATGGTTTTTTTCGCGGATTTGGATTCGGAATGGTCTAAAACGGATTACTGTGTGGTTATTTTTTTTTTCTGTTGAGTGTTGTCCAACTTCACCCCAGATCGATCGCATAAGGACGCCCAAGTCTTACTGTGGGACGTCCTAAAAAAGGGATGACATGATGTATTCTTGAAACATTAATTTATCTCGTTGTGGAGAAGATTCTCTGTGGAAGAGCTTGATGAGCAGCGAGAGGGTCAGGCGATGACGTAATCGGTGACGGGTAAGAGCCGGTCTGAGAGCGATTCCTCAAACTCTGAGCTCATTCTGGAGAATTAACTCTGATAACCAATCCGAAATGATCTTCATGATGTAAACCTAATCAGGGGTGACCACATCCGGAGATGATCCCATGAAACAGAGAAGGTAGGATTGTCGACCTTTACGGAGTTCTTGTGCATCTCGAGATCCAAGTAAACACTTGCACTTATTGATTCTTGTGAACTCAAAACGAGATTTTTTGAGGTTCTCGATTCATTCCCAAGCATATTTCAAAAACGTTCTTCCAAATCGCGGAAGAGATTTGCTGAAAAGTAATGGGAACAGTTGCATGTGGGCATCTCTCTTCGGTTTCAGCCTCTGGACAGTACTTGTCTGAAGATTCTACGTGGTAATATTGACCTGATACACCTTTTATGATCATCAAAACTTTGCTACGCACAAAAACTCCTTAACTTTGTTCTATGTACACGAGATCCGCTTCGTGTAAGTATTACTTCCTCTCTACCAAGTGCTGGAAAGCCTTTTGTACCCTTGCAGCAGATCAAACAAGTTCTGGTCTGTAATAATCAAAATTTTTACTCACGACTTTCAGAGGCTTAACCCCTTTTTTCTGTGCCATAAGAAAACATATTGTTACGTAATGCATACATTCCAGGGGACGTACCATTGGATAAGCGGTAGATCAATTTAAACCAGTTGGTAAGCGATAAAACAGTTTCACTCGATGTAATTTATTTAGTATTTCAGGCAAGAAATAGTGGTCCCCCCTCATTCTTATCCACCATAAAGTTTCTAGCGGCATGGGAGCATCGAATTTGAAGAGCTTTTGAAAATACATGATCTACGATACCCAACATGCGAATTCAAGTCCCCCCCCCCCCCCCCCCGTCACCAATCCACCACAAATATTGGTGCCAATCTGGCACCAAAGCGGTAATACATCGTGACGTTGAACTTACATCTATTAGTTTTGGTAGGCAGTCCGTCGAAGTTCAAGGTGAAACACAAGAAAAAAACACGAAATATGCAGTTTATGGTGCCCTGGCACCATGGTGGCACCACTATTAGTTCCATGGTGGTACAGAGAATAATTCACGAAAATCCGAAGGTATAATGAGAATTTTTCCTAAATTTCAATGCTTGGGTACAATTAGTAAGCTGTAAAGAAATATTAAAAAATCGGATATTTTGTAGGCAGTCCGTCGAGGTGTTTATCCGTATTCAAGGTGAAACACAATGAAACCCAAGAAATATGTACAATTAGTAAGCTATAAAGGAACCATAATATTGAAAAATCGGATATTTTGTGAATACTATCTCCCCACTCGCCCCCTCTCCTTGCCAATTTAGGTACTCTGGTGAAATAATGAGAAATTTGGAAGATTTCTGAGTTGAACAAAAAAAGAAATACGCAAATCGGTTGGAAATTGCGGCCTGGGCAGAGTTTACAAGATTATGCCCGCAAACGCACGTTTTTTGGGCATTCCCCCCCCCCCCATTCCATCCCACTACCCCTTAAAAGGCAAAATTCGAAATTCCGGCGACGTAGTGAACAACTAGAGTTTTCCGCGTCGAACATTTAAAAGAACCATGAAAATCGGTTGAGAACTAAGGCGTGGGCAGAGTACAACAGACATACACCTATGGTTTTTTCGCTGATTCGGATTCAGAATGGTCTAAAACGGATTAGTGTGTGGTTATTTTTTTTTCTGTTGAGTGTTGTCCAACTTTACTCTAGATCGATCGCATAAGGACGCCCAAGTCTTACTGTGGGACGTCCTAAATACGATACAAATTATTACATATTGTTTTTTTTCTGTAAACATAACTTTCAAGTAACCGGTGGTAGGTGGGAGGATTGAGGAACCCATGGTCGAGAAGCTCTTCTCATCTCGTCACGTGTTCAACCTCGATTAATTTCACTATCAATTTTCATTTATTTAACTCTCTGGATGGTCTCATTTGTTTCTAAAACTTTAGCACTATCCTAAATTAATGAAAAAACGTCAGTAACTATTTATCCACTAATTAAATAATTATTTACCCTCAACGGAAGGAAACGGTTAGTTCGTTAGCTCTGGGTGGTGTAAAAAAAATAAAAAATCGTCGCTATTTTAAATTTATGAAAAAGCATCATCTATACATTGAAAGTTTTCAAGCTAGGGTTCAAGAGAATGTTTCCCCCACTTTTTGCCCCTTAGAAGTGAATGAAAATAACCAAAACCTGACGATGCCCAAACGGAACCGGTATCCCAAAATTGGTCTACAGAAACAGAGTATATTTTTTATTAGATTTTTGGATTCTACGCACCTTGAAGCGTAAGCCATCAATTATTTTATGAGGGGGGGAGGGGGTTACTTTTTTTCTTGTTCGGTTCCAAAAGTTCATTATCGAAAATAATAAATCAAAATCATGGAAAGACCAGGAAATGTGCTGGTTAGATGCAAATTGTTGTGATTCGGAGGTTATTATTTATTCCGGGCAAGTTTTTTCTCGGAATTTTTACTAGAAAAGGACGACTATTGCCTTTGAAATGTCCATCCACACAAGATGTTTTGAGAGCATCTCCCCTGGTGTTAACCTGGCACCCAACGGCACCCCCTGCTAGTGTCGGTAATGTTCGTCGACAAGTTCGTGAATTCAAGGTGTTGAACCAAAAACTATCAACTTGTCAGCAGGCAGCGATCAAACAATAGGAGCTAAAATTGTTGTTCATTAATATTGGATTATATTGAAATGGTAATAGCATTCCTTTTTTTCTGTTTCAGGTACGTACCTACTCGAACTGCTGCATTAAATTTTTTACCGTTATTCGCCTCAGTAATAACCATAATTTTTTGTGAGTAAAAACATTCCCTGTTTTTTATTCTTTTAATTTTTTAATCATATCGATGATTTGTGGGTTAGCAAAGGTTTTGTGAACGGAGAAAACAATCCAGAATTAACAAAACACGGTATAATGATCAATAATAATTCATAATTTGGTTAAATTGTATGATTTTTTCATTTCCATGAATATTTTCTTAAGTAGACTAGGCCCTCTAGGACAAGGGTCTCTTGGATATTCTGAATGGGTATCAGAATTTCTAACGTATCAAAATTTCTGATGTTTGGAAATGTCTTTCGTATCAAAGCATAGGAAACGCAATTCCGTTCGAAAGTGAAATTAGTTTCCGTATTCTTCATACAATACCTGTTTTTTTTTTCCTTCTTGCATCACACATGGAACTGTAGTACGTTTTAAGTGTGTGTTGAAAAATGACAATATCTCGTTTACCTCTGTAATACGAATTTTGTAATGTACCTATCTAATCATTTCCATAATACCTACATTGTTGAAATTCCGTGAAATTTCTATCAAATAAACACCGCAGAATTCGAACTGTTTGTAAAATTATCTGAGTTAATAATTATCCAGGCTTTTCGCCAATCCTAGTATAGTGCCATAAGTTGGGTGGCTTAGGGATCAAAATTCAACAGCAATTCAGGTATTTCATTTTGTAAAGTGAATATCGAATAATAAATAATAATAATAATAATAATATAATAAATCTTGGCTGAATACATTTTGTTAATATAAGTACTCTTAGATTCACTTAAAACAATGAGCGTTACTCGCGGGTCTGAACTTTGGTTATTTCTCTCTACAGGGTGTCCCAGAAGTTATGGTCTTCCTTTTTATCTCCGTTGTTTTGAGGGGTAGACCAAAACTTCAAGCGATAACTCCCTTAATTTTTTACGAGGAATTCAATTATTACACTTTCGCGCATTGCGTACCTGCGCAATTGTGCGCAACGCACACCAACTTTGTTATTTCAAAAAGGAACCCCTATTTTTTATTGCAGATTCGGATTCTACGCAAAATTTCATGAATGTTAGACCCCTCAACCGAGTTTTTTTGGTTGCGCACAACCCGTCCAGTGAGCGCGCAATCATGCACAACCCCTGAATTGCGCCAAAATTGAGATGGAGGTAGACCCTAAGTGTGATACATGTTTTTTCATTAATTTTCGACGCTGAATCACGTGGTGGTATCCATTTTCGGATTTTACTCAAATTTTTCGAAACGGCGGCCGAAAAATGAGTAGTTTTTAATACATGGTTTCCGCAAATTCGTGCACAACGCACACCAACTTTGTTATATCAAATGGGAACCACATTTTTTATTGCTGATTCGAATTCTGCGTCAAATTTCATAAACAATTCACCCCTTGAACGAATTTTTTCATCGCGCACAACATGCTTCAGCGCTATTTTTCAACCCCGAATCAGGGCATGATATCCGTTTTATTATTCAACTTGATTTTATGGCGACTATTGCCGAAAATCAATTTTTCTAATCAAAACTCATCATTTATTGGTCATTTAACTCTCAATGTGGACCGAGTAATAATTTAAAAATAATTAGTAATTGAAAATGGTTACTCAAAGAAATCGCGACTTGAATCATTTGAGAGCAAGCAGGCAATCAGGGGTTAATTCCTTGATTTCTTGTTTACATTGTTTACTTTGGAATAAGTGGATAGTTGCCTAATACAAATGAGATACTTTGAAGCTTGTATCGACAGTCAGATTCTGACGATAAAACATGCTCAACTACCGTTTCGAAAAATTTCAGTAAAATCCGAATATGGATACCACCTCGTGATTCAACGTCGAAAATTAAAGAAAAAACATGTATCACACTTAGGGTCTACCTCCAACTCAATTTTGGCGCAATCCAGGGGTTGCCCATGTTTGCGCGCTCACTGGACAGGTTGTGCGCAACCAAAAAACTCGGTAGAGGGGTCTAAAATTCATGAACTTTTGCGTAGAATCCGAATCTGCAATAAAAAATAGGGGTTCCTATTTGAAATAACACAGTTGGTGTGCGCTGCGCACGATTGCGCAGGTGCGCAATGCGCGAAAGTGTAATAATTGAATTCCTCGTAAAAAATTAAGGGAGTTATCGCTTGAAGTTTTTGTCTACCCCTCAAAACAACGGAAATAAAAGGGTGGACCATAACTTCTGGGACACCCTGTATAATTTATCTTTCTGATGATTACCTACTGTTGGGAAACACGGAATTACAGGTCGCAATGACGTTTGTTTACTGTAATTTTACGAATGTAGGAGATTGAACATCTTCCTCCATGTCGCCAGGTGTCTATAAATCATCACTGGGTATGCTTTTTATCCACTATAATGATGGAACATTGCTTACCTAATTTTACTTCATTGACCTCTGAGAAGGTTGATCAGTCGAAATTGTATTGACGAGATATAGTAAAACTAACGTTTTCTAAAAAAATATAAAAAAAAAATAGCAACTTGATTTGTTGAGTGAAGACGTTTCAATCATTTCAAAATGGATTTTCCATTATTTTTAAGAAATCTTAACCAAATGTCTCCCTTCTTGGGAGAAACATTAGATCATGGATGTGTCTTCCATTTAAATTAAATATTCGCTGGGGTCTATCCATAATGGGGGGTGCGCCTTGATTTTTTTTTTAATTTTAATCTAAAGTAGACTACATCCTGAGAATTTTGGCACCAACCGCGACCTTCTAGCGTGAGTAGATCTTTTCCTATGAATTTTTAAAGTTTCGACCGTTTGTGACGTCACGCGCCCCTCTCGCCTGGGCGGGACCCCCCAGCCCACTGTGACGTCATAAACGGTCGAAAACTTAAAAAATTCTTTAAAAAAAGGAAAAGATCTATTCACGCTAGAAGGTCGCGGTTGGTACCAAAATTCTCAGAATGATTTCTACCTTAGATTAAAAATAGCAATAAACTGTTTTTCCTACCCAGGCGCACACCCCATTGGTCCTCAAACTTCTGTACACATCACTTTTCAACCCCGAACACACCTTGCCGTTCTTAGAGCCGTCAATAAGAATTTAGATTCAAAACGATTCATTTATAATAACAAGAATTATTATTCGTTGATTCACGCTCATGAAACCCCGGAAGAAACGCAAGTAACTACAAATCTTCATTATTGTACAATATTATCTACCTGTACAAACATAATAAATGTACTATTTAAGTAGACGTTTTCAGTATTCAGTTACTTTAGTAAACTGCTTAAATGAAACTGAGTAAGAGATGATAAGAATCAAATATGATGAGAGCAGTCTCACTCGAAACAAGGAGCGATAGTGTCACGTATTATTTCCTAGTTAAAGCATTCTTCAGTCGTGTTGGAAGCCGTTTATAGAAACATACTCATTCCTGCTCCTGCCAAACGAAAATTTTCTTTGTAGTCCGATTAAATTAATTTAGGAATGTAGCCAGGGGCGTAAGGAGGGGGACATTGGTAGCTTGGGATGTGTAGATTTTCACATAAATCAAGTGCTTTCCAACGAGTGGCGAACGATGAAAATTGCCGAAGTTCCATTTCCCTACAACTGTACGGTTGTACGGGAAAATCGACCGAAATAGAAACGTTGCACCTTTTCTGAAAAAAGCAATAATAATACCTAGTGTTTAGAAAATACACCCTTCATTCGATAGATTCGATCGGGGAACGAAATCACGTAGGGAAATAAAACCAAAACGGTGTGATACTTTGAAGGAAATGAGAGGCGGCAATAAACACGGAAAGTGGGGCAACTGGCTGCACTCCAAGTCGATCTCTGCCTCGAGGAATCACTGGGACTTGATTATGTCAGGCGGCACCTGCGGCCAAAAACTGACCGGTTTGAACGGTGAGTTCAGCTTCTATTCGGGACGGTTATGAGCAACAAGTTGATGGATTTCTTACTCTATAGGCTGATGAAAATCGAGTTATTTGTTCACTGAAAATTTTATGGTTATTCATACCTGTGTTTCTACTCACTTATTTACAATTATCGATGTGAGTAATTTTTTTGGTCTGACTCAAAATTATCATCAAATTGTTGTTGAATGTTATGAGATTAGCTACTATGTTCGGTTCATCTATACTATTGGGTTAAACTACGTGCCAAATCCACTTGGCAAACGTTTAGCATGGAACATGCTTTAGCCATTACCTAACTGGGCAAGAACCTGACGAAACCGTGATACGAAAGTAGCGCAGGATATTGTAATGATTTTCACTTACAACCGACCCATTTCTATGGAGATGTATCGCCGTTAGTTTTTAGTAAAGTATTTTTAATTATGTAGTTGGCTGGCATCGTTTTACCAAAAAGTAATCAAAGGATCTTGTAGCCTAGGCTTTTAGTTGCGATGTGTTCTTCGACGTTTTATATCTCTTCGGTTTCTTAATAATAACAATACTTACCTTTGGGACATCGAGAGGTGAATGTAGTGACGAGCAATTTGAGAAGCAGGCCGTTAAAGAGCTAAATTAAAACAACAGACAATTAATTCATAGTAAAAGGGAACAACAAACGAACAAAACACGGCTAAAGCATGTTCCATGATTATTGAATTATAGCCGAAGGCTCTAAGCAGTAACCATCCGGGGGTCCAGGGGGCCCTGGCAAGGCCCGAGTTTTCCTTTTAATTTGGCCTCCGAGTTGGTTTTTTGAGCAACAGAGCCCCCAGTCAAAAGAAAAAACGTCTGCCAAGTGGGTGTGGCACATAGCTTCCTCGTATCCATAACCCGATTGTATAGATGATCCGATGCATAGTAGTTAATCTCAAAACATCAAAACAAGTTAATCTGTAACATCCTTAAAAATTTCATTGAAATCGGATGGAAAATGTAGAAGTTATGCGCAGTCGCTTCTATCAGTCCGGGGATGATGATTTTCTTAGGGAACCGTCTACACACCAACCCGCACAATCCCTGAAAATTTCATAGAAATCGGACAGTAACTTCGTATAGTTATGCCCGTTACAAGGAATTCATGACAGACACACAGACAGACAGACACGGAACCAAAATTGTTCAGGGAGGTCTAAAACGTAAAACGCGAGTGGAAATTTTGATTTTGGAGAACTTTCTTTTTCGTCCTTGAAAAGTGAAAACAAAGCTTCCGCTACCTTGGTAGACTAAAAATTTCGCTGGGGTGCGTAGCGAGTTTCATAACTTGAGCCGGAATTATCTCTGTGAACACATTATTTTCACATGATCTCTGAACTGTCAATCGTCAACAGGATTTAAAAAAAAATTACTTGCTACCGATTGTGTTGATTTTTTTTAGCATGGAACTTGCTTTAGCCTTGGATTAACTATTCGAAAAACGATACGTAAGTGTGGAAAGCGGGTCTATTACGAAATTTCATAAGATGCCTCTCTGACTGCATAATTCAAAATTTGAAATTTGTCATTTAATGACAAATTATTCGCTCCTGATGACCCCACAAAGCTGAAATTTCGCAGGTAGCCTCTCTGAGACTGACGAGCTCGAATGACAAACTAAACCCACTCCTCCCTGATCAGCTGGGTGAGCTGAATTCGCTTCTGGTAGCCCCACGAGACAGACGTAGTCAACATTGTCTGTAGACTTCCGAGCCCTTTCATACATTCTGAGTTGGTCGTAAAGTCCTTCCTCCTTCCTGTAGTTACTTATCGCTTTCTTTTTCCCGTTTGACGGGAAAGTTGTTGGATATTTTCCATGTTGTTATCCACGATGAACCGCGGAGAATTGAGCGTGGACATCGTCCGTGTTTTGGTCCACCTTACTGGAAAATCGGTCGTCCTCACTCCGGTCGTCTCGAGTCGGTTGTTTCTGGAAAGATGAGTTTCCTTGTAGCTCCTGGAGTATTGAAAATTAATATGTGAAATGGTTATCCGGAATCTTCTGTGGTTATAATATTTTAGGTCCAGAAACTCCAACTTTTTGGTTTATTATTTTCAATTATTATCAAGCAAGGAAAAAAGCGTGCCAAGTGAAGTGGGTGTGGCACATAGCAGATAATCTCAAAATTTCGATCTCCTAATACCCTACCCCTACCCTCCAAATTTAATGATCTCATGACGATGACATTAATATAGAAACCATCAACCACTCAACCCTTGGAAATCGAATAGAAGTTATGAATATCAAGGATTTGCGCATGCGCAGTGCCTACCATTGCACAGTACTGTGAGTATGTATAAAAAATCGAAAAAACGACCGTCTATTAGTATTGGAGAGGAGTGCAAGAACCTATCCCCAGATAGTCTTTGAGCACGTTTAAATAGGTTTCCTGACCTCACAAGCCTCCTACGGATCACCAGAGGGCAAGTTCCGCGATCATTTATGTTATTAACTCATTTCACCGAAAACGCTAACGATGAACTACCTGCTCATTATGAGTGCGGATACCGTCATATCAACAAGTTGGGTCTTATTGCTCTTTCTGACGAGTCAAGGCATAAGTATGTGCTTTATTCACGTTTTTTTAATAATTTTTGAAGTATGAATTTCCCCTAAGCACTCGGTAAAACCGTCACAATAATAATTCCCAATTTTTCTTCTTAAACCTTAACATTAAATAGTGAATTTCTCAAAAAGAGGAGAAATGAGGAATTAGAGCACTTGATGAATGTTTTCTGGCACTATCCCATGACTCAATCCCGTTGGAATTTGCTGCGACTAGCCGCGACTTTTTTTTCTATGAAATTTTCAATACGAATAGAAAGCTTTTAGAAAAATTAAAGTCGCGGGAAAGTGTGGAGGGGAAAAAAATCCACATCCTCGCATTTTTCATATCAACAGAAAAGATTATGAAGTCATCAACCAGTATCTGATTAGGGATAACTTCATTTACACGACCACCATCCACAAAACTGATACCTAATGCTGTAGGTACCAAGCACATCTAACGCTATGGAACTGAGTTGTGGAAGCGCTCTCTCCAGCATCAGCAGCAGACAGTGACGATTTAGATTCATCATTCAGTGTAATGCACTTCTAAATACATCTAATTATTACCTATGTTTCGGTACCTAAACTTTTGTAAAATTGGTGAAATGTTACTTTTGTTTTGAATTGAAAATTTCAATATTTTTGGGTGATTCTCAAACTACGGGACAATTTAGAGTTGGAAATCTCAAAATTTTACCTTCTCAATTTCCCCCTAAATTTTTTAAAACTACTTCGGGAGTCTAATATAAAGGTGTTCTGATGTGTGAGCATACATGATAACCCTTAAGTTGCTCAAAATTTGATTTTATAAATTTCATAGGTCATGACAATGAGGAGAAAACTATGGGGCAAACTTGAGTAACATATTGCTTGTATAGTAACTGTATGATCGACAGATTTCAAGCATATTGGTTCAATATCTATTTTTTAACAATTGTGAATGAATACAATTACCGTGAAACGTTATCACTGACAGAGAAAAATTCGGGAATGTTGAAAAGCTGACTCCGGGACAGGCCACGACAATGCGATTTGAGGTACATATCGATTGATTATGCACATGAATTGATCGATTTATAGATCAACTAGGGTGGTGTCATGTAGGCGTGATACCACAAAAACAACTACAAAAAGGTTTTTTGAGAAAAGTTGAACAGAAATTTTTTTATTAACACAGGACATAAATTGTCCCGTACTTTGAGAATCACCCTTTTAATAAACTCCTAATATTATTTATTGTGCAATTTTCTTTCCTTAAAATATGAAGTAGTATGAAATCCATGATCGGAGCAACTTTCTCTAACAGAACTCTCCACAAATTGATTTTCGATCACTTGATCCATAAACTCACAGTACTGTGCATTGAACCGATCGTTATAGAAGAAAAAGAAATATGTTTATTGAATGACCTAGACAAGTTTACAAAAACATGTAAAAAAAAAAAATTAATTGAATTGAACCTAAAATGGAAATAACAGTATTCACCATTAGGATCATACCGACTTCGAGATCTGCTTCTCTTCCTGCTGTGCGATCGAGTTGAACTTGAAATTCGCGAAAATGATCGTGAACAATTTTCCATCTTCATTGCTTCGATCTTCTGTTCTAAGGATGCTATCTGCATGGAGAGGGACGCAAGAAGTTCGTTAGCAGGATAATTACTCGTATAATCATTTTTACTACTTTGCGATTGGATTTTGGCTACATAAAGTTCGTGACGAGGGTTCATTTCCAAAATTTTGTCTGCCATAATTGCTAATCTTTCCAAAAGTTTCATTGCTTACAATTATAATATTGGTTTATTATTTCTAATAATAAGCCTATGTGATCGTATCGCAAAAAATTTTTATAACCCCCCCTCAAACTTTGTCACTTTACGTTTCAAGGTGCGTAGAATCCAAATTTGCAATGTCCGTCCGCCGTACGCGGCACTTTTCTTAGCAACACTGGACCGATTTGGTTCAAATTTGGTATATGGGCTCCATTTGGGGTCTAGTTGTGCCGCGAAGCTTTTGGTTGATGTAGGTCACTTCTAAGGGGTGAAAATTAAGGGTTGAAATTTTCAAGAGTGCCCTAGCTCGAAAACTCTCGAAATAAAGGTATCGTTTTTTCACCAATTTTAAATAGTATTGAATTTTAAAAAATTTTTGAGACCACCCGGAGCTCTGTAGGACAAACCGTTCGGTCCCTACGAGTACTTGAAGGTTTTCCTTCGATAAAACAGAATCATGAGTGTGAATTGCAAAAGAGGTCTGATCTCCATTCAAATTTTATCGGACTAAAATGCGATCGCTGTTCATTTCTTCGATTTGTATACAGTTTTGCTCTTCTGCGTAACCAGTAATCAAATTTCAATATGAAGCTTTCTATTTTTCCAATCGAGTGTGAAGCGTTTAGTTCTTTCTAATAAACTTGATTGTGAAGGTGTGAAGCCAGTATGGTGTGGTAGGTAGTACCTAGCTGGTAGGTAAAAAAAAGTTGGTAGGTAAAAAAAATGTTGGTGGGTAAAAAACGCTGCAAATCATTGCTCAAAAGCTTCTTCATTCTTCAGATCACTGATCAGCTGAGTGAGCTCCGAAGCCATTTTCAATCCTATTGAATGGAAGTGCTCTTCCAGGCGTCTCCAGCATTCGAGGAGATCTTCTTCACTCTTCAGATCACTGATCAGCTGAGTGAGCTCCGAAGTCATTTTCAATCCTATTGGATGGAAGTGCTCTTCCAGGCGTCTCCAGCATTCGAGGAGATCTTCTTCACTCCTCAGATCACTGATCAGCTGAGTGAGCTCCGAAGTCATTTTCAATCCTATTGAATGGAAGTGCTCTTCCAGGCGTCTCCAGCATTCGAGGAGATCTTCTTCACTCCTCAGATCACTGATCAGCTGAGTGAGCTCCGAAGCCATTTTCAATCCTATTGAATGGAAGTGCTCTTCCAGGCGTCTCCAGCATTCGAGGAGATCTTCTTCACTCTTCAGATCACTGATCAGCTGAGTGAGCTCCGAAGCCATTTTCAATCCTATTGAATGAAAGTGCTCTTCCAGGCGTCTCCAGCATTCGAGGAGATCTTCTTCACTCTTCAGATCACTGATCAGCTGAGTGAGCTCCGAACCCATTTTTAATCCTATTGAATGGAAGTGCTCTTCCAGGCGTCTCCAGCATTCGAGGAGATCTTCTTCACTCCTCAGATCACTGATCAGCTGAGTGAGCTCCGAAGCCATTTTCAATCCTATTGAATGGAAGTGCTCTTCCAGGCGTCTCCAGCATTCGAGGAGATCTTCTTCACTCCTCAGATCACTGATCAGCTGAGTGAGCTCCGAAGTCATTTTCAATCCTATTGAATGAAAGTGCTCTTCCAGGCGTCTCCAGCATTCGAGGAGATCTTCTTCACTCTTCAGATCACTGATCAGCTGAGTGAGCTCCGAAGCCATTTTCAATCCTATTGAATGAAAGTGCTCTTCCAGGCGTCTCCAGCATTCGAGGAGATCTTCTTCACTCCTCAGATCACTGATCAGCTGAGTGAGCTCCAAAGCCATTTTCAATCCTATTGAACGCAGGAAGCTGAAATTTGAGAGGGAAGGTCAAGGGAGAATACAGATGCTGGTAGGTGCTATTGATGGAGAACCAGTGATCTATACAGAAGGGTGATCTATACAGAAGATAATAAACCTTTGAGCAATGATTTGCAGCGTTTTTTAATAGAATTTGGTAATTTATCAAGCCATAATGTTTTTAGAATTTTGTCCATAACGTCTTTTCCAGCCAATGATCTCATTTTTCTCAACAACTGACTTGGCTTCAAATCACCGAGTTCAAGTCCTTTGAGTAATTTTCGAATTTGCTTTTCGTCACTTACCTTAAAAATATTTAAAAGTCGAGATTTTGCTGCTGCGTATTTATTAATTTCTTCTCCTTCAATGATGTCCCAAATGATTTTGAGAATTTTGGGTTCCAAATTAGCAACTAGATGATTAAATTTAGACGTATCGGATCTTACTCTCTCCACTGTGAATTGAGCTTCGACTTGGTAAAACCAAATTTCGGGTTTTAACACAGAATGTGTTTTTGCGATGACCTACCGAAAAAAAATCGTCACGAAAAAGCGACAGAAAAAACATCTGGTGATATGTTTATTGGTTGTCATGTTAATGTCAACTCCACATTTATTATTGTTGTTTTGGTTTATTATTTTCAATAATAAGCCTTTGGAATCGAGCAAGAAAAAAAAATTTTAAAACGCCGTCCGCCGTACGCGGCACTTTTCTTAGCAACACTGGACCGATTTGGTTCAAATTTGGTATATGGGCTCCATTTGGGGTCTAGTTGTGCCGCGAAGCTTTTGGTTGATGTAGGTCACTTCTAAGGGGTGAAAATTAAGGGTGGAAATTTTCAAGAGTGCCCTAGCTCGAAAACTCTCGAAATAAAGGTATCGTTTTTTCACCAATTTTAAATAGTACAGAATTTTTAAAAATTTTTGAGACCACCCGGAGCTCTGTAGGACAAACCGTTCGGTCCCTACGAGTATTTGAAGGTTTTCCTTCGATAAAACAGAATCATGAGTGTGAATCGCAAAAGAGGTCTAATCGCCGTTCAAATTTTATCTGACTAAAATGCGATCGCTGTACATTTCTTCGATTTGTATACAGTTTTGCCTTCTGCGTAACCAGTAATCAAATTTCCATATCAAGCTTTCTATTTTTCGAATCGAGTGTGAAGCGTTTAGTTCTTTCTAATAAACTTGATTGTGAAGGTGTGAAGCCATTATAGTGTGGTAGGTAGTACCTACCAATAGGTAGGTGTGGTAGGTAAAAAAAATTGGTAGGTAAAACAATGTTTGTAGGTAAAAAACGCTGCAAATCATTGCTCACTGATCAGCTGAGTGAGCTCGAAAGCCATTTTCAATCCTATTGAATGGAAGTGCTCTTCCAGGCGTCTCCAGCATTCGAGGAGATCTTCTTCACTCTTCTGATCACTGATCAGCTGAGTGAGCTCCGAAGCCATTTTCAATCCTATTGAACGCAGGAGCTGAAATTTGAGAGGGAAGGTCAAGGGAGAATACAGATGGTGGTAGGTGCTATTGATGGAGAACCAGTGATCTATACAGAAGGATGATCTATACAGAAAATAATAAACCTTTGAGCAATGATTTGCAGCGTTTTTTATTTAACGGATGACTAGTATCGCAAAAACACATTCTGTGTTCCTATGATTTCATACAGAGTATGGAGAAAGAAATAAACCAGGGGGTGCAGGGGGGCGGAGCCCCCCGCCGAGGCGCAAAGCGCCGAGTTTCTGTCCAAAATGGTGGCAACTTTATTTTCCTTACGGAATTAACTTCCTCTTTTCCCGCTTGTACAGGTAGATCTGCATCTCCACCTCCTTTGCTATTTTCTCCATTCATTTTTGTGTCCTTCGGAGTCACCAATATCCTAACGTGGCCTATTCCAAGTATTTCTTAATTAAAGAATGTACTTCAGTGTCACGTTAGAGAATGAGATTTTAATTGTATACTTTTTGGTAACCAAATTAACACCTGAAATAATGAAATAATAATAAGTGGGTACCTACAGGCTTATTATTGCAAACTAGGTGAAAAGCCTACTAAAAGCAGGCAAACACGATTCCTCCGACTCTACCCGCCATCCACTTCCTCCGACTCCTCCCGCCCCCAACTCCTCCCGCCCCAACTCCTACCGCCCCCAACTCCTTCCGCCCCAACTCCTCCCGACTCCAACTCCTTCCGCCCCCAACTCCTCACGCCACCGATTCCTCGGACTCTGCCCACTCCCATGACCCCTCTAACCCCTCCCACTCCTCCCGATCAGCGACGTGCATAGGTACGTACATAAGGTTGGCGTTTTATGTATATAGATTTCAAAGCCAAATGAAACCTTTTCCAAACCAAATTAGATTTTGTCCAAATCAAATGAAACCTATTGAGAGGTACCCAGATAGGCAGATACTCTGCAAATTTCAGAACGATTCAATTGTTCCTATCGTACAAAGAAGTTGCCAAAATGAAAATTCAATGAATTTTATGTATAGGATTATCGAAGTAGATCTCACCTTAGTAGAATAGGAAACAAGTAAATTTGACATCATGGACATGATGATGCAGTTGCCTCGAGCCGCAACTGGTAGTGACTTACATTGACTGATTGAACCTCTAAGATTGAATTTCTGAAATTTTGTAATTTATTATTCATCTACGATTGTTTACTCTACAGAAATACACTATGTTTGGAAAAAGTTTCATTTGATTTGGAAAACGTTTCATTTGGCTTGGAAAAGCTATACAGGGTGTTTCACGAAAAAACTACACCCCCCTTCATTTCCGCAAAATACAACGTAAAAAATTCCGACCAACGCAATTCTTCATGATTTTCTGTGAGGATCTCAGGAAAAATAAGTTTGCGCAAAAAAGTTGCGCGCAATCATGCGCAATTGACACTAACTTCATTTTTTCAAATGGACCCCCCCCCCCTTTTTTTATTACATATTCGGATTCTACGTCAAATTTAATGAGAAATTCATACCCACATGGATTTGTTTCATCGCGCGCAACCTGACTTTTTGAACGCTCCAAGTTGCGCAACTCCACAATCGCGCAAAAATTAGGTTTTGGAGAACCCTTAGTGTGGCACATGTTTTTTCATCATTTTTTAACGCTGAATCAAAGGGTGTCATCCGTTTTGAGAAAAACCAAGATTTAAGAGGAATAATTAACATTTCTCTCACGAAAACATCAGTTTTGAGGTCCAAATCATGTTTATTTTTTATTTTCTCACCTCCGTTTGAACCACGGGCTTGGGGCCGTCTACGGTGGAGTTAAAAATAAAAACTGACAGCATGATCATGCTTAAACTTGATAAAATTACCTAAAAACTCATAACGATTTAAAAAGAGCGATTTTTTCACTAAAAACAACCGAATTTTTGGCCGTTAAATTGAGAAATTCCAGTCAAATTGAAAACGGATGTCACCATGTGATTCAGCGTTAGAAAATGATGAAAAAACATGTGCCACACTAAGGGTTCTCCAAAACCTAATTTTTGTGCAATTGTGGAGTTGCGCAACTTAGAGCGTTCAAAAAGCCAGGTTGCGCGCGATGAAACAAATCCATGTGGGTATGAATTTCTCATGAAATTTGACGTAGAATCCGAATCTAATTATATAAAACGCCAACCGTACGTACGTACGTACGTACGTATGCACGGAGGGGTCGTGGCAGAGGGAGAGTTGAAGGCTGGAGGGGTTGGGGGCGGGGGAGTCGGAGGCGAGAGGAGTCGGAGGGGTTGGGGGCGGGAGGAGTCGGAGTCGGAGGGGTTGGGGGCGGGAGGGGTCGGGGGCGAGAGGAGTCGGAGGGGTTGGGGGCGGGAGGAGTCGGAGGAATAGTCTTTGCCTGCTTTTAGTAGGCTTTTCAGCTAGTCTAATAACATAAAACGCCAACCGTACGTACGTACGTACGTATGCACGGAGGGGTTGGAGGGGTCGTGGGAGTGGGGAGAGTCGGTAGCTGGAGGGGTTGGGGGCGGGAGGAGTCGGAGGCGAGAGAAGTCGGAGGCGAGAGGAGTCGGAGGCGAGAGAAGTCGGAGGCGGGAGGAGTCGGAGGGAGTGGGTGGCGGGGAGAGTCAGAGGGGTTGGGGGCGAAA
This sequence comes from Apolygus lucorum, assembly GCA_009739505.2. Taxonomy (NCBI): domain Eukaryota; kingdom Metazoa; phylum Arthropoda; class Insecta; order Hemiptera; family Miridae; genus Apolygus; species Apolygus lucorum. The sequence goes on from CM019177.2 coordinate 1,223,180, forward strand.
GGAGGCGGAGGAGCTGGGGCGGGAGTAGTCGGATGAGTTGGGGGCGGGAGGATCTGGGGCGGGAGTGGGTGGCGGGGAGAGTCGGATGAATCGTTTTTGCCTGCTTTAAGTAGGCTTTCCAGCTAGTAGATAATAAACCAAAACAACCAGCGCACACAAAAGGGAGGTGATGCAGGCGGCCGCCCTTTTCCTCCTGCCACGCCTCTCGTGCTGAGCATGAAGGGTTGCCGGGTGGGGGGGAGGGGTGCCACCTCCATCTCTTGCCTTCAAAATGGGTGATAATTATCAATTTACATTAAATTGAGATTACTGTCGCCTTTTCTCACCTCTGTTCTGCCCCATCTGTGTGAATTGCACCTAATTTAATTATGATATCCTGTTATTTTGGAGCCTCAGAACGCGGATAATCAGGAGGTCGTAACAGGGAGTTGCAGCGTCGAGGAAACACGAGGCGCGCGCCAGGAGGAATCGCAATCGCCCCGGAAGCGACTCCGAGAGCGGATCCATCGCTCGAATTGCGAGTGCAAAACGATTGCGATTTCCAGAACCGCGAGTGCGAGCGGGAAGATTGCGAGGGGGGGGGGGGCTCCCGCGGGAGCTCGAACTGTTCACGTCCGTGAAATTGGAGTGAATCCCATTACCTTCCGTCTCTGCCCCTCACGATATTTCACAGTTCCAACTCCCTTCGAGATCGCGTGTTTCACAGCTTCCCTCCCTCACAAATAAAGTCGTGAAACGAGTCGTGTTTCGCAGCAGACTCCCTCATCTTTGTCACCACTGAACCCTGGGAGCTCGCTTTTCCATCATCGTTATGTCGATAGACAAAAATTAATAATAACAATAAAAACGCTGCAAATCATTGCTCAAAGGTTTATTATTTTCTGTACAGATCACCCTTCTGTATAGATCACTGGTTCTCCATCAATAGCACCTACCACCACCTTCTCCCTTGACCTTCCCTCTAAAATTTCAGCTTCCTGCGTTCAACAGGAGAGAAAATGGCCTTGGAGCTCACTCAGCTGATCAGTGACCACTCATGCGCCTCCAGCATTCTCCATTGACCCGCCCTCTCAAATTTCAGGTTCCTGCGTTCAACAGGAGAGGAAATGGCCTTGGAGCTCACTCAGCTGATCAGTGACCACTCAGGCGCCTTCAGCATTCTCCTTTGACCCTGCCTCTCAAATTTCAGGTTCCTGCGTTCAACAGGAGAGAAAATGGCCTTGGAGCTCACTCAGCTGATCAGTGACCACTCAGGCGCCTTCAGCATTCTCCATTGACCCTGCCTCTCAAATTTCAGGTTCCTGCGTTCAACAGGAGAGAAAATGGCCTTGGAGCTCACTCAGCTGATCAGTGACCACTCAGGCGCCTTCAGCATTCTCCTTTGACCCTGCCTCTCAAATTTCAGGTTCCTGCGTTCAACAGGAGAGAAAATGGCCTTGGAGCTCACTCAGCTGATCAGTGACCAACTCATGCGCCTCCAGCATTCTCCATTGACCCGCCCTCTCAAATTTCAGGTTCCCTGCGTTCAACAGGAGAGAAAATGGCCTTGGAGCTCACTCAGCTGATCAGTGACCACTCAGGCGCCTTCAGCATTCTCCCTTGACCTTCCCTCTCAAATTTCAGCTTCCTGCGTTCAACAGGAGAGGAAATGGCCTTGGAGCTCACTCAGCTGATCAGTGACCACTCAGGCACCTTCAGCATTCTCCATTGACCCGCCCTCTAAAATTTCAGCTTCCTGCGTTCAACAGGAGAGGAAATGGCCTTGGAGCTCACTCAGCTGATCAGTGACCACTCAGGCGCCTTCAGCATTCTCTATTGACCCGCCCTCTCAAATTTCAGGGTTCCTGCGTTCAACAGGAGAGAAAATGGCCTTGGAGCTCACTCAGCTGATCAGTGACCACTCAGGCGCCATCGGCATTCTCCTTTGACCCGCCCCTCTCAAATTTCAGGTTCCTGCGTTCAACAGGAGAGAAAATGGCCTTGGAGCTCACTCAGCTGATCAGTGACCACTCAGGCGCCTTCAGCATTCTCCTTTGACCCGCCCCTCTCAAATTTCAGGTTCCTGCGTTCAACAGGAGAGGAAATGACCTTGGAGCTCACTCAGCTGATCAGTGACCACTCAGGCGCCTTCAGCATTCTCAATTGACCAGCCCTCTCAAATTCAGGTTCCTGCGTTCAACAGGAGAGGAAATGGCCTTGGAGCTCACTCAGCTGATCAGTGACCACTCAGGCGCCTTCAGTATTCTCCATTGACTTTTGATTATGGAAATTTGATTACTGGTTACGCAGAAGGCAAAACTGTATACAAATCGAAGAAACGCTGCAAATCATTGCTCAAAGGTTTATTATTTTCTGTATAGATCACCCTTCTGTATAGATCACTGGTTCTCCATCAATAGTACCTACCACCATCTGTATTCTCCATTGACCCGCCCTCTCAAATTTCAGCTTCCTGCGTTCAACAGAAGAGAAAATGGCCTTGGAGCTCACTCAGCTGATCAGTGACCACTCATGCGCCTTCACCATTCTCCATTGACCGGCCCTCTCAAATTTCAGGTTCCTGCGTTCAACAGGAGAGGATATGGCTTTGGAGCTCACTCAGCTGATCAGTGACCACTCATGCGCCTTCAGCATTCTCCATTGACCCGCCCTCTCAAATTTCAGGTTCCTGCGTTCAACAGGAGAGGAAATGGCCTTGGAGCTAACTCAGCTGATCAGTGACCACTCAGGCGCCTTCAGCATTCTCAATTGACCCGCCCTCTCAA
>CM019177.2:1226044-1328855 GCA_009739505.2 Apolygus lucorum
CAACCGTATTCAAGGTAAAAAACACAAAAAACCACGATATAGGTACGTGGTTTCTGGTGTCCTGGCACCATGGTGGCACCACTGATTAGTTCCATGGTAGTACAAAGAGTAATACATGAACATCCAGAGGTATATTGAGAATTTTCCCTCAATTTCAAAACTTGAGAACAGTTAGTAAACTATACTCCTGCTCAAAATTAGTGCACCACCATCTATTTCTTCGTTTGCCCCCTTATTTTTTCCTTGATCAAGTTTTTATCTATTTGCACACATTGTTTGCAAACTCAGAAAAAAAATGTAACCAAAAAAGGCACAAATTCGAGAAAAAATATGTTTTTAATGAATTATAGAAAAATGTACTTCTTGTGGTAAAATTATAAAAATTGAAAAAAAGGTTTGAATTATGCCAGTTCAGCTTTTCAATACTTGGTATTACCTCCTCTAGCTAGGATGAGGACTTGCAGCTATCGACCGATGCCTCTAACCAAGTTTTGGATACCTTCCTGGGGATATTGTCCCATTCCTCTTTCGCTGCTGTTTCCAGCTGCTGAAGATTGTCTGATGGTGGATCTCTGGCTCGAATAATTCGAAATTTTTTATCGAATAATTAGAAGAATTTTCTTCTTTTCAGCATGTCCCAAATATGCTCTATCGGATTCATGTCTAGGCTCCTTGGTGGCCAGTCCAGGATACAAAATTTATAAGGGAAGAAGGAAAGAGATAAACGAAAAAATGGATGGTGGTGCGCTAATTTTGAGCAGGAGTGTATAAATGAACAGAAATTTTGAAAAATCGTATATTTTGTGAATATTATCCCCCCACTTGCCCCCTCCTCATGCTAATTTTGATACCCTGGTGAAATAGTGTGCAACTCGGAAGATTTCTGAGTCAAAGAAATTTGTTGTCCTCCTTCGCCCCGAATTAGTCGCATAAGGACGCCCAAGTCTTACTGTGGGACGTCCGAACAACACATTTTACGTCCTAGAGCAAAAAGAACAAAATTTCGCAAGTAGGTGGTACACTTAGCTTTCTATATCCATAACATGATTGTAAAGATCCTTCAAAAAGTGAATAATCAAAACTTCAATCTCCAAGTACGTCCAATTTTGAGTGAAATCGAGCTAGTGGTTACAAATTACGTCAACACAGAGGCTTCAGGTGATTATTATAAATAGCGATTTATAGTGAACTATCCAGGTCCAAACCGCACAAACCTAGTTAAACTTCACAGTCGGGAGGAAACTGTACAAATTATCCTTATTAAGAAGACATTTTTTATTTATCATCAACTGGAGGTAATTTTGGTCTAAGGAACGGTGCAAAAACATTGATAATCCCTCCTGAAAAGTTGTTCCATCGATGCGATTTACACTCGTGTTTCTGATTCAACATTCGTCAACCAGCAGAGACAAGACTCCCCTACAAATCCAAATCGACGATGTTACGGCAACATGTCCTATCAAGTTTGGGGCAACTTTTCAGGAGACACGAAAAACTGTTTACAACGTAACCATTATTCTTCATACGCAGTGTTGCTCTATCGCTATTTTCGGCGGTTTCAAGGCTACCAACCGAATTTTTAATAATACCGATCGATTCCCCACGAAAATACGAATCCAGTGGTATGAAAAACTCAATATGCCAATATATGGTAATAAGACATGTTGCCGTAACATCGTCGAAATGTCCCCTTCAAAGGACTAGGAAGGTGGGAGCAGGGGGACGTGGGTCCTCTCGAGTTAGCTGAGGGCAGAGTTCTTCACAATAATTGCTCATTGGTTAGTTGATCGGTGGGGTGGTTTAATTTATTGGACACTAACCTAAATTGACGAAAAAAGTCATGAATTCACTAATTAGGTAACTAATTATCCTCAATCAGCGATCGCTTGGTCCTATGAGTTCTGAGAGGTGTAAACAAATTCTTCACAATTTTCGAAATTTTAAATTAAAAAAAACAAATATCTGCACATCAAAGGTTTTCGAGATAAGGCGTTTTGAATACGTTTTTGCCTACTTATTGCCCCTTAGAAGTGACTGACATAACCAAAACCTTCGAGGCACAACCTTAACTGAAGCCGTTATACCAAATTTCATCAAAATTGGTCCATGGAAACTGGGCAACAACAGGATACGGCGGACTTGCGGAAAAATTTGTATTCGATTTTTGAATTTTACACATTACCACGGAACGTAAACCATGAAATCTAGAGGAGGGATTATAATTATTGTTTTTATTGCTCAATTCCAAAGGTTCTTTATTGAAAATAATAAACAAACGTTGCAAATTATTACTGTACATGTTTTATATTCTGTAGATTATTACTGTATAGTTTTAATGTTCAGATCAACCTCTTCTGCGTAAACCTCGGCTTATCTATTATACTACCTACCTACTACCAATAAAATGGCTATCCGAGAGATGTGAGTGCCTCCACTATGTCATTCTTGGTTGATAAGAAAGCCCAACTGAGTGAACAGATACCTACTAGGCATATTTCCGGCAGTGAACAATCTTTTGCTATTCACACTCGTGTTTCTGATTTGTTGTAAGTTCATCCCCTAAGTCCTTATGGGGAGCGAACGGTTTGTTCTACAGACCTTTAGGTGGTCTCATTCGATTCTAAAAATTAAATCAGTGAAACAACAGTACCTTTATACGAGAGATTTCGAGCAATGGCCTTTGGTACATGACAATCCTTATTTATCACCCCATAGAAGTGACTTACAATAACCAAAAGCTTTGGGGCACAACTAGACCCCAAATGGTGCTCATATACCAAATTTCGGTCCATAGTGACTAAGCAAAGTTTTGGACGGAAAATTTTGGATTCTACGTACCTTGAAAAGTAAACCATCAACTTTTGAGGAGGTGTTGAACTAAAATTTTCTTGCTAAATTCCAAAATGTACCTAATTATCAACTGAATTTCATTTTAATAGGTGAATTTTCACTAAAATAATTAAAATCGATTCGAAATTGCTGCCATCGATGTAAAAACTAAAATAATAGATTTTTGAATTATTTTATTATTTATGGGTGCGTCCGAGAGGCACTCCAGCGACGGTGCTGCGGAGGGTTACGCAATCCGCCACCGCGGCACCTGAACCGGAGCATTTTAGGTAACTGGCTGTCCTTCACCGGTCTCTCTGTACCTTCATAATCGTTTTGGATGAATTTTCTCTTTTGTCCTGCCGTACTCAGAAAGACAGACTCAGTTTTGTCTTCACATTGCCCGTCTCCTCGGTTCATTCTTGTTTTTTTTTTTCAATTATATTTTTATTCATTAAATATCTTTGACATAACAACTGAGCCCATAAGGAGCCCATCTAGTTAATTTACTTTCAAATTTACTTCAAACAGTTTGTAGAGTCAACAGTCCAATGGGTGTGCTCTAGAATACAGGTAACATAACATGTGTCTAGGGATGGCAACGATATATCGATACAAAAATTAATATTAAATTGAATGGATGAGGAAAGACGCAATTATCTGTGAAAAACATCTAGTAATTTTATTCCAAATTTTGTAGGTACCTACGTGTTGGCTTGATTTCACACTGTTGACTTCAGCTCAAACATGTGTACATGAATGGTTTACATTTACACCTACAGTGGCGCTCAGGGCTCAATTATTTGACTTGAGCCAAAAATAGTGGAGCCGCGTCTGGATTAAAACAACCTACTAAATGAAGTGCAGCAGGTTTTCACAACAATTATTTTCAATTTTGAAATACCATGCCCACAGTATACCCCTGTCAATTAATAAATCTAACATTGCAATGGCGAGGGTACCTAGGATATTTTATATGTTGTTAGCACCCCTGAGGGTAGTTTTATCCCCAAATCTGTAACCCCAAAAAACCCTTTGCTCTGAAACCATAAAATTTTTGCACTTTTTTCTGTTTTTAAACTATGAATTTTGATAATTCATACCCAGTGAAACTTTTTAAGTAGGTTGAATACTAACTTCATCCGGATTTTCCAAGTAGATCTTCTGATATGTCGAGGATATCGATGATTATATATTTCTTCCAAAGTGATGTTAGTAATGTTTCGATTCACCTACCTATTTACTTCGACACGTTTTTCCAAGTAGATCTTCCGATAAGTCGATAAATGTCTTCCTAAATGATATTATTAAATAACATCGGATATCGGATTAATAATATCGGATAAAATGTATCGATATTTCGATATATCGGAAAAACGTGATGAAGTAGGTAGGTGAATTAAATCGTTAAAAAAAAATTACAAATTTTGTAATTTTTTTGAACGATTTAATTCACCCACATACTTCAACACGTTTTTCCGATACATCGAAATATCGACATTTTATCCGATATATCCAAGGTATCGATATCTTATTGACGATATATCATTTGATCAGTGTATCGATATACTTTATTCGATATGCCATCCCTACATGTGTCTCAATTTATCACTAGGTTCAAGGGTTTGATCCTATCAAGCCGCCGAACGACGTTGGAGTTGTCTAGAAAACGAAGGACTTCGGGATTTATGTCAGTGAAGCCGATGTTCGTGTTTAATCGCATGTAGCTTGATCACATCACTGACAGTTTCCATTTTGGTTGGTTATTTTCAATAATGAACCTTTGGAATCGACCACGAAACAAAAATTTAACCCCCCCTTAAAATTTGTTGGTTTACGTTTCAAGGTACGTAGAATCTAAAAATCGAATAAAAATTCGGCCGTCCGTCCGCCATCCGCGGCACTTTGCTTAGTTCCCATGCACAGTACTGTGAGTAAGTGTAAAAAATCGAAAAAAACGAACGTGTACTACTATTGGAAAGGAGTGCAAGAACCTGTCCCCAGATAGTCTTTGAGCACGTTTAAATAGGTTTCCTGACCTCACAAGCCCCTTACGGATCACCAGAGGGCAAGTTCCGCGATGTTAATAACTAATTTCACCCAAAACGCTAACGATGAACTACCTGCTCATTATGAGTGCTGATACCGTTATACCAACAAGTTGGGTCTTATTGCTCTTCATGACGAGTCACGGCATATGTATCTGCTTTATTCACGTTTTTTAATAATTTTTGAAGTATGAATTTCCCCTAAGCACTCGGTAAAATCGTCACAATAATAATTCCCAATTTTTCTTGTTAAACCCTAACATTAAATAGTGAATTTCTCAAAAAGAGGAGAAATGAGGAATTAGAGCATTTGATGAATGTTTTCTGGCACTATCCCTTGACTCAATCCCGTTGGAATTTGCCGCGACTTTTTTTTGTATGAAATTTTCAATACTAATAGAAATATTTTGAAAAATTAAAGTCGCAGGAAAGTGTGGAGAGGAAAAAAACCACATCCTCGAATTTTAAATATCAACAGAATAGAACAGAAAAGATTATGATTAGGGATAACTTCATTGACACGACCACCATCCACATTACTGATACCTAATGCTGTACCAAGCACATCTAACGCTATCGAACTGAGTTGTGGAAGCGCTCTCTCCAGCATCTGCAGCGCTAATGTCAGTGACGATTTAGATTCATCAATCAGTGTAATGCATTTCTGAAGACATCTAATTATTACCTGTGTTTCGGCACCTAAACTTTTGTAAAATTGGTGAAATGTTACTTTTGATTTGAATTTAAAATTTCAGTATTTTTCATAAACTTCTTCTAATATTATTTGTTGTGCAATTTTCATTCCTTGAAATATGAAGCAGTATGAAATCCATGATCAGAGCAACCTTCCTTAACAGAGCTCTCCACAAATTGATTTTTGATCACTTGACCCATAAACTCACAGTACTGTGCCATGGGCCGATTTTGATGAAATTTGGTACCGTGAACTGGGGTGATACTGATATGCTGGGGTGATACTGATCAACAAGCTTTTTGCTTCCGAGTCTACCAAGGTAGCGGAAGCTTTGTTTTCACTTTTCAAGGACGAAAAAAAAAATCAAAAATTTCCACTCGCGTTTTGCGTTTTAGACCTTTCTGAACAATTTTGGTTCCGTGTCTGTGTGTCTGTCTGTCTGTCTGTCTGTCTGTCTGTCATGAATTCCTTGTAACGCGCATAACTATACGAAGTTATTGTCCGATTTCGATGAAATTTTCAGGGATTGTGCGGGTTGATGTGTAGACGGTCCCCTATGAAAATCATTATCTCCGGACTGATAGAAGCGACTGCGCATGCGCAAACGTGAATTCCTTGTAACGGCCATAACTTCTACATTTTCCATCCGATTTCGATGAAATTTTCAGGGATGTTACAGACTAATATTTAGATGGTCCCCTATGAAAATCATTCTCTTCGGACTGATAGTAGCCACTGCGCATGCGCAAACGTGAATTTCCTTTTAACGGCCATAACTTCCACTTTTTCTACCCGATTTCGATGAAATTTTCAGGGATGTTACAGATTAGTATTTAGATGGTCCCCTATGAAAATCATCATCCCCGGACTGACAGAAGCGACTGCGCATGCGCAAACGTGAATTCCTTGTAACGGCCATAACTTCCACTTTTTCTACCCGATTTCAATGAAATTTTCAGGGATGTTACAGATTAGTATTTAGATGGTTCTCTATGAAAATCATCACCTTCGGACTGATAGTAGCCACTGCGCATGCGCAAACGTGAATCTCCTTGTAACGGCCATAACTTCCACATTTTCCACCTGATTTCGATTAAATTTGCAGGGATTATGTGGATTAGGTTGTGGATAGTCCCCTGTGAAAATCATCATCCCGGGACTGATAGAAGCGACTGCGCATGCGCAAACGTGAATCACTTGTAACAGCCGTAACTTCAACTGTCCCCCAGGGGTCGCGGGTTCGAATCCCAGGCGAGGCTAAGTATTTTTTTGATCCAATCACATACACCTACTCACTTAATTTTTCATCTGAATTTGATGAAATTTTCTAGGATTGTCCAGATTAGCGTGTAGATGGTCCCCTATGAGGGTAGTGGAAGGTACTTAGAGATTGTTGTTTTGAGATTAACTATTTACTATGCATCGGATCATCCATACAATCGGGTTATGGATACGAGGAAGCTATGTGCCACACCCACTTGGCAGACGTTTTTTATTTGCATGCGACTGCAGCGCTCCACACAGTCCGAAATGGAAAGTTAGGTCGTGTTATGTGTTCGTAGCAATGTTTTCTCTGGGGGGATATCGTTCCCGCCCGATAGTCTAGGTTACCATGGTAGCTGATAAGGAAATAAACAAATCTCAAAATCGGGCCCAGCAGACATTGTGATTGTAACTTCCGTTGTGCCGGTGTAGGGTGTTGTGTGGTGAAGTTCTAGCGAAAAGATTTTGTTTCTACTAGAGCTAAGCATGAAATATCTGCAATTAGTTGGTTTTTTCCGTGTTACTACAGTTGGTTATCTGTTAAAACAAAAACAACTAATTTCCAGGGGGTGATAGTGATCACGGCCGAAATGCCCCGGAACTATCAAAAAGTGATTGGTCCATCATTATTTTCGGCAACAAGTGCTTCAAAATAAGTTGTTTCTTGTCAGTTACCAAACATGTGCCACGAATGGTCTCATTATAATAATAAATACTGAAGAGGATATTACGAGTCTTGAATTTTGGCATTACTCTGATTTATATAAGTTAAGAGTTGGTTTTCATTAGTTTTTTCAATTAAAATTGTTTTGAAATTCGTTGTTAGAGGGTTTTTTTTACCTCAGGGTACTAAAAAACAATTTTTAATGGTTTAAGTTCAATTTTTAATTGTTTTTAATATGTTTAAGTTCGATTTTAAATTAGTGATCACTATCACCCCCTATGTGGGGGGTGATACTGATCAATTTAATTATTTTTTTAAATGAGCTTAATTCAACAAAATTTCAAAGTTTGATATAGGATACTGTTCGTAAGATGTGGGAGAATATAAACTATTTTTTTCAGATTGTTTTGAATTATTACACTGGTAGTTTTCAAGGAAAAACTGTAGAAATTGATTACTATCACCCCAGTCTACGGTACATGGGCTCCAACTGGCGTCTAGTTGTGCCCCGCAGCTTCTGGTTGATGTAGGTCACTTTTAAGGGTTGAAATTTTGAAAACGCACTAGCTCAAAAAATTTCGTCATAAAGGTATTGTTTTTCCATCAATTTAAGATAGTATTGAATCTTTAGAGACAACGCGGAGATCTGTAGGACAAACCGTTCGCTCCCTACGAGAACATAAGGGTTTGGCTAACAATAAATCAGAAACAAGAGAGTGAATCGCAAAAGAGGCCTAATCTCCGTTCAAATTTTATCTGACCGAAATGCGATCGCTCTAGGTATAGGCGTGGTATAGGCAAGGATTTCATGAAAGACAGACGCGGAACCAAAATTCTTCAGGAAGGTCTGAAACAGGTATTTGGAAAACATTTTTTAACCTTGAAAAGTGAAAATAAGCTTCCGCCACCTTGGTAGACTAAAAGCAAAATTTGAAGCACAAACTGGAGGAGGAGTATTTAATTGTAGCCCTTCATAGGATTGAAATGTAAGACTGACTGCAACATTGAAATGTTCATAGGATGAAATGTACTTACCTATTTTTAGAAAACGAGTTTTTAACAGACAATTTGACTCCGTACGATGGAAACGAGAACTTTACAATGACAACACAACTTTTAAAATAAACAAATTAGCAGGTGTCAAGAACATGATTCGAAACAAGAACTAACTGTAGACCGCTACGCCTTCTCCAGTTTGCGCTACGTACCCCATTTTTTGGACATCCTTCGGTAGAAATTCAATTTTCTTAATTACTTATCGATAAAATTTCGATTTTTTGATGAATTATTCCCATTTAAGGAGGTGAAAAAAGTAATAACAATAAAAACTGTAAGTACATTAAAATTACAATTTATTAAGGAAAAAATTATTTTTTTCGTTTACAGCCTAAAATTTAGCAGTGTAAAATACCTAATCTAATAAAAAACTTGCGGAAGTAAAACCTTAACAACCAAAACAAAACACAAACGGTGGATACAACTTTCGTACAAGTACGCAACCACGAGAGACATTTTATGTCTTATGTTTAATAAATTGAGAGTTTTCCAATGAGTGGTGAACGATTTTTGTGGGGTGGAAAATGAGGAAGTTAGTTTTTCCCTAGGAACGATCGGTTGTACGTGAAAATCATCAGAAATTTCCGCGTAACGCTCCCCTCGTAACGCTCCCCGCGTGACGATTTTTCATTTATGTGCCATAGTAAAGACATAAAATGTCAAAATCGAATATTTTTTGGTTCACTATTTTCAATAATGAACCCTTTGGAATTGAGCAGGAAAACCAAATTCGTAACCCACCCTCGAGATTTGATTGTTTGCGTTTCATGGTAAACCAAGATAGATTCCAAAATCTAAGAAAACGTCATTTTCCGTCTGTCCCCCGATCGCAGCACTTTGCCCAGTTCCCATGGACCGATTTTGATGAAATTTGGATAGAGGCTCCATTTGGGGTCTAGTTGTGGGGGTAGAAAGTGGAGGAAAACGTCTTCAGAACGCCCTACCTCGAAAACTATCGATATACAGGTGTTGGGTCAGATGTTGATAATCTCGTGTAGGCAAGTTGACTCTCGAAACAAATTCTAATTGGGCAGCTACACTCTAAACTTCCGATAAATGTCCCAATAATAATGCGCATTCAACAATTTTTTGTCGTCTGCATTCACATTCGTTTCCAAACATTGAACTCTACCACAAATTGATGGAAAAACCTCATGAGCTTTCCTTAATTAGGTAATTAATTATCCTCATTAGGCGATTCTACAATTCTCACCTGACTACGATGAAATTTTCAGGGATTGTGAGGGATGGCGTGTAGACGGTCCCCTATGAAAACCATCACCCCGGACTGATAGTAGCCGCTGCGCATGCGCGAACTTGAAATCCTTGCCACAGCCATAACTTCTATTGTGTAAATAAACTGCCATAAATTGTAATTGTCAGGGATTGTGCGGGTGCCGTGTGGGTGGTCCCCTATGAAAATCATCGCCCCCAGACTGTTAACCCTAATTAGACCTTGGTGTCAGTAGTGACACCGAAAATATCTTAGGAATTCCACAGCTGTCTCAAAGTGTCATTAGATCAACTATATTTAAATTGCAGTTAAAAATTAATGGACAGAACTGAATTTTATGAACCATTTTTTGTTAGTTGTTAAAAGTCAAAAAATGACGTAACTACAAAAAATTCTGTTTTAATACTATTTTGAGAATTCCAATAGAGCCCACAAAAAATTCTGCTGCATTAAAATTCAATTTTGGTCACTCCGGTGACACTTTGGGACAGCTGTGGAGTTCCTGAGATGTTTTTGGTGACACAAGTGATACCATGGTCCAATTAGGGTTAATACCCACTGCGCATGCGCAAACGAGAAATCCTTGCCACAGCCACAACTTCTACATTTCTCATCAGATTTTGACGAAATTTTCAAGGATCATGCGGATTGAGGTGTAGATGGTCTCCTATGAGGGTTGTGCAAGGTACTTAGAGAATGATGTTTTGAGAATAACTACTATGCATCGGATCTTCTATACAATCGGATTATGGATACGAGGAAGCTATGTGCCACACCCACTTGGCAGACGTTTTGGTTTATTATTTTCAATAATGAACCTTTGGAATCGACCAAGAAAAAAAAAATTTTAACACCCCCTCAAAATTTGATGGTTTACGTTTCAAGGTACGTAGAATCCAAAAATCGAATAAAAATTTGGCCGTCCGTCCGCCGTACGCGGCACTTTTGCCACTTAGCATTGACCGATTTTGATGAAATTTGGTATGTAGGCTCCATTTGGGGTCTAGTTGTGCCCCGAAGCTTTTGGTTGATGTAGGTCACTTTAAGGCAACCAAAACAATCTTGTCTTCGTTTTCAATTTTGAAATTTTGAAAACGCCCTAACTCAAAAAATTTCGATATGAAGGTATTGTTTTTCCTTCAATTTAAGATTCAATAGAATTTTTAGAATTTTTTGAGACACGCGGAGCTCTGTAGGACTAACCGTTCGCTCCCTACGAAAATTTAAGGGTTTATATTGAAATATATATATATATAAATCAAAACACGAGTGTGAATCGCAAAAGAGGCCTAATCTCCGTTCAAATTAGAGCTGACAGAAATGCAATCGATGGTTGGTGATTTTTTTTTTTTTTTGTTGGTGATTGTTTTTTTTCTTTTTGATTTTTTTTTTTTCTTCTCTTCATGTTGGATGGTTGGTGATTTTGTAGGCGAGTGATTTACCTATATGAAAAATAATAAACTATTGTGTAATAATTTGCAGCGTTTTTTCCTATGAAGATGTTGGGAACAAATTAGTGAAATGCTATGATTTTTGAGATAAAGGGATTTTCCTTTAAACGGCAGTAGATGAGCAGCCAAGCATCCCCAAGGATGGGTTTCTCGTATCCCAGAGGGTCTGTAAGTCAAAAACCAGCCAAAGATTGGGGGAACGAGGTGCGTTCGGCAACTAGAAAGGGGGAAGCGACGAGACGAGGGGCCTAACGGGGCACCTGGTCCTGCAGCAGCGCACCTATCCAACCAGAAGGTCAACTCAGAGAGCGATAATCAACTTAATCATTTTTATAACCTCGCGGAAGGCAAAATTAAAACTCCTTTTCCCGTTACGCTTTATTTGAAAAGACAAAGTGCCCTGAAAAGGCACGCTTACTCGGATTTTTTTTTTGCCGACCACATGGTGGATTTTTTCCAAACCGGTTTCATTAGAGTTTACATCTTGAAAAGGTAGGTAACGGATTTTAGCATTTTTTAAAGGCGCTGTTCCGTATACCTCGATCGGAGAGAAACTTCTTTGATTTTATGACCTTTCGCTGAGTGAATCAGCGCCCTTAAAATGACATAAAAAAGCTGGTTAAGTCTCGGAAATTGGTCTTAAAGACTCCTGAAATCGATGTTTTGGGTCAATAAACTCCCATCAGTTTATATTTACACCCGTTCATAATTTTGGTGATTTTTCGGCACTATAAGTTCGATTTGCTATTTTCAATAATGAACCTTTGGAATCGACCAAGAAAAAAAACCCTCTCAACATTTGATGGTTCCCAAAATTAAAATTTCCGCTCGCGTTTTAGGCTTTCTTGAACAATTTTGATTTCGTGTCTGTCAATTTTGATTTCGTGTCTGTCTTTTACTATACACATTTATTATCCGATTTCGGTGAAATTTTCAGGATTGTGCGGATTGGCGTATGGATGGTCCACTATGAAAATCATCGCTCCCAATATACATCCAGTAGCCGTGGCGCATGCGTAAACGTGAATTCCTTCTAACAGCCTTAAGGCTAAATGTCCCGAGTTTAGTTGTCAAATCTGCCACCACGTGGCAGCACCAAAATGGAGAAAATTTCGTTTACTCCTCAGTTGAGAACGGATCGAGATATTTTAGTTCCGCAAACGGATTTCTCTTCAAGATCACCGTAGAATTCCGGGTAATTGGTTTAGAAAGTGTGCAAAAATTTTTTGCACACAGTTCCAACAAAAATTTGTTTAAATTTTGAACATTTTCAAAAAGTGGCCTGATAGCCACTTGCAGAACCTTCATCAGAATACGAATCCGTTCGCAGAATTTTTCTACTTGATCATAGCCGTCGGATTCGCGTTTTTACGATATTGGGGGGGGGGGGCGATCATGGGCTGGGGGGGAGGGCGGCGATCAAACGCTCCGCCGCCCGCCCGACCATCACACATTCATGTTTTGCTAGTACGCACCCTTTGGTCACCATTCTTTTTCCCGGCCACCTCATAGGTACCATCAACCTTCCCATTTCCAACTTCTCTGTCTTGAGGTTGATCGAATTGGGCGAAATTTCCATAAAAAGCAAGACACATGAACAAATAACTTATGAGACACATTCTGTGTTAATTTGATTCAGATAATGGTTTGCACTACCTACTAAATAGTTAGTTCTAAAACTGTGATAATTTCAGTTCACTGTACATGGACTAGTTAGGTATCTAGAGCAACTAGTAATAGATGGTTTGATGAGCTTATTCTTGGCGTTTGACGTTTTGTCAATTTCCAAATTTTGTGAACAGCTAAAGATGATGAAAAAATAATTAGTAGGTAGTTAATTCACTCTGCAATAGTGTTGAAAAAGGTAAAAACACCTATTCATTATTTACCAAAAATTCAAATATCTTTTTAAAAATATCAAAATAAATCTAAATAAATTTGAAACTAAGTAATCCCCCGTGTCTGAATTTTTTATTCCCGAATTCCCTCTTCTAAGAGTTAAATTATCAATTCTCTCTGTTTTTAAATGTCATTCTTGATTTCATGTAATTATAACGCTTAACACTAGCGAAGTGTTGAATTTTGAGGTAGTACTAGGTAGGTATACTACTAAGTTACAAACATGACTGTCCCAAAATTACCGTTAGTGCACTGTAATAAATAGCCTAGAACTAGTGCTGTGGTCTTACAAGGTAATTACCATACAGATGGCAACCCTACATGTTTACCTTTTCGGATTACTCGAAAAGTTCGAGAAGGGTTCAAGGTCGCACAACTTTCTCATTCGCTAGCAATCCCGGGTGCATCGGGCACTGTTGACGTTCGAATACTGTAGGTAGTAGTACTAGGGTACGGCGTTGGTGATTTTACCCTTCAATATTCCGCGATTGTGCAGCGATCACTACATCGTTTTTTAGGACGTCCCACAGTAAGAAATGGGCGCCCATATGCGATTAATCTGGGGTAAAGGAGGACACAATCAACGGAAAAATTTCCTGACAAATTTCATCTAATTCTTATGAAATATGTGAAAGTTATAGCTGTTTCAAGGATTTAATGTTTGCGCATGCGCAGATGCTAATGTCAATTTGGAGGCCGTGATTTTCGTAGACCATCTGCACCCCAATCTCCATAATCCCTGAAAATGTCATCGAACTCAGATGGGAAATGAAGAAGTTAAGACTGTTACAAGGAATTCACGTTTTCGCTTCCGCAGTCACTACTATTAGTCCGGGAGTGATTTTCATAGGGGACCATCTACTCGCCAACCAGCACAATTCCTGAAAATTTCATCGAAATCAGACAATAACTTCGTGTAGTTCTGCCCGATACAAGGATTTCACGACAGAATCAAAGACAGACAGACACGGAACCAAAATTGTTCAGGAAGGTCTAAAACATAGAACGCGAGGGGAAAATTTGATTTCGGAGATATTTTTTTTCTACAATCTTGAAAAGTGAAAACAATACTTCCACTACCTTGGTGGACTCGGAAGTAAGAAGTGCGTAGGCACCTTATCTATTTTTGCTCTGTATAATTTTTAGTTAATCATAAATAATAATTTTGTGTTCGAGTCTACTACGGTAACGGAAGTATTGTTTTCACTTTTCAACGTTAAAAAAAATATCTCCAAAATCAAAATTCCTACTCGAGTTATATATTTTAGACCTTCCTGAACAATTTTGCTTCCGTGTCTGCCTGTCTGTCATGAAATCCTTGTAACGCCCGAAACTATACGAAATTAATGTCCAATTTCGATGAAAAATTTTGAGGTAGGTATATTTTGCGGGTTGACGTCTAGACGATCCCCTATGAAAATCATTGCCCAAGTATCAATCAATAGTATGTATAACATTCTACCATAATTATGATACCTAACCATTATCTGAATCAAATTAACACAATTCTTTCTTCTTCATTATGCAGATTGGGGTGTAGAAGGTCCCCTTTTTTTTATTTACTGGGACGGGGCAAGCCCTTAGTCACTGAGACCATAGGTTTGATCTATTGTGACCGGATTCCCTTTTTCACTTAAGTGCCAGTTCGAAAACCTCTTCTTTCACAAAATGAAGAAGTTTTTCGGGCGTTTCCCGAGCAATTTCGGCCGGGACAAGAGTACCCTTACCGAAATGCCGGAATCTGGTAGATGCTACAGCAGGGCACTTACAGAGGATGTGTTCTGCTGTTTCGACTCCTTCGCAGCAGAGCCGACATTCAACTGTCCTGGCCTTGCCAATCTTGTTGAGATGGTATCTCTGGGGGCAATGGCCAGTCAGGAGACACAATGGTACGACGGTCCTTCCTCCTTAGCGACAGCAGAGCATTTGCTCTTTTTTTGGAGATGGTGATTAGCTGCTTGGCTTGCCTCTGCTTTGGAGTGTTGCGCCAGTACGCAGCTCTCTTGCTATCCTCCCATTTTTGGACCTGTTGAGTAATGAAGCTCTTGGTAACCCCGAGTAGGGGTTCAGGACCAAATCATTGGGATTCCGATCCCTGCTTAGCGAGTCGATCGGCTTCTTCATTGCCATCTACTCCTTCATGGCCAGGGACCCAGAGCAAAGTTAACTTATTGCCCCGAGCCGCAGCCTTCAGGGAGTCCAGACAATCCCAGGTTAGCCTTGATGTTATTGAGTAGGCTGCAATGGCCTTTAGGGCTGCCTGGCTATCAGACATTATGTAAATTATTGCACCTTTGAGTCGTTTTTTGGCGATCTCTTGTGCGCATATTTCTATGGCATGGGTTTCAGCCTGATAAATGGTCGCTGTTGTTCCTAGGGGTTTAGTTAGGCTGAAATTTGGGCCTTTGATCCCTAGGCCAGCTTTTCCATTGATCACAGACCCATTTGTGTACCACAGAAGTGAACCTGGTTCATATTGAGGCGTGCCTCTTTTCCAGCATTCACGATCATTGATGACCACTATAAAGGGTAGGTAAAAGATCATTCTCTCTGACATAATGTCAGGGACTGACTTGGCCACTGGATCGGTATGGACTTGGTCCAGTATTTCCAGGTGGCTCCCTTTACGAGGGGAGAGTTTGAGTTTTCCCGAGTGCAGCATTCTGATAGCCCCCAGTAGGTCGATTCTCTAACTCGCTATGGGATAATAGCGACACCGAAGTGTCGTTATGATAACAATAACGATTAATAGCGACGATCGCGATTCTGCAGACGCGAAATAGCGACAACTGTCGCTCAGTCGTCGGTATTTCGGCCGAAAAGTGTCGTTACCATCTCGACGGCTCGAAACCCCCCGGTATGGATTACGACAACCGTCTTTATGAAAAAGGAGCTTAAAACGCTCTTTAATTCCTAACCTATTCGAAGTCATATTTCAGTTTCTGAGTTGCTGTGTGCATTTCCGTATTGTAGGTTATTCGTTTTGTTAATCAAATCATTTTGAGAATAAAATTGATTCATTCGTACATAATTTATGGTGAATATTTTAAAAATAATATCCGACCGTCATAATGAGCAGTTTATTCGCCGTTTTAATTTGTGTTAGGTGATTTTTTTCTACACTTTTATTAAACAAAAATCGTAGTATTTATATTATTTCAAGCTGTTAATTCGTATAGAAATTCATGATCATAGTAAAGGGAGTATTTTCAATGGAATTGAGTTTTTGACAAACTATCAACAGCATTTTTTATATCATCATTGAATGATGATAAAAATAATTATACTGTCATTTTCGGAAATTGGTAGGTAAGTACGTAAAATTAAAATAGCTAGCTTATAAAATAGGTAGATTCTAGTTGAATTTTTAACTATTTTATTAAATGTGTGTCAGCATAAAAACTTCCTAAAATGAAGAAAACCCCTAAAATTGATAATTTGTGGCTAAAATAATTGTGCTGATAATGCTCTTTTTTATGCCAACTTACTTACCTGCTACCTATCACCTGAGAAAATATTTACCACGAATTTACCATTATTTATATCCGTAATCGACATCGACGGTAGGAGAAAATATGACGTGGTTGATGATAATTGTAACATAAAATTGACTTCAAGAAATATGAATGTGAAGGTAGACAAATAAATTACGTCATGAATCTTACGTTTTATTGAATACAATGATATTATGTTCATTCAGTCTTATAATATAAGTACATGAAACTTTAAAGACTAAAACAGCGATTCATACATTTTGAAGTGATATTAGGTTTTTATACCAGTGAGAGTAAAATAGATGTCTATTTTGTTCTGAAAAGACATCGGGAACTCCGAAATGTTCGGTTAGTAGGGGTTAGGTACTTGTTTCCCGGAATCTGTAACAATAATGTATACCGCACACAATTAGGCAGTTAGCTATGGACTTCTCACTCAAAGTAGTTGAAAGTACCAATAAGTATGGATGTGTGAGTATCTATAAACGATAAATAACAAGACGATTCATTACCTTGTAGTAAGATGGACAGGCAGTTGATTATTCGAAGCATCGTGGACGGACGAAATTCACACCAATGTGACTGATGAATTCGATTTATGAAAAGGAATTCCTTCCATTTATCATTATTCCATGATGCGAAAGTACGAATCACGAGAAAAATTCCGTTTTTACGCGTCATTCCTTTGTATATTCACCACGGCAAAAAAAATGAATCCGACATTTTGCAAACTGCAGTGATCTTCAACTACCCGTGATAACAATCACCTGATATCAATCCGTCTTCCCATTGGTTAACCCTCCATAGGTAAGTTCATCAAAAAGGTGATTTCGGGTAAGTATCGTGAAAATTACGACTCGTCCACAATTTGCTCTGAAAAATAACTTTATTAATTTTCTTCTTAATTAAAATCACTTTTGACTCATAGCTGACTAGTTACTGAATTATTCGAAATATAAAAAACATCAAAATACAACAACGGTAGTATTTTAGGCAAAATCAAAAGTTGATCTATAAATCAAGAGTTAAGGAACTTCTGTAGCCTTGAAAAAGCATTTTATTATCAAAATTTTCAGTTCGTGCTTGAGAGTTACTTATTTTAGGACTCTAGAAACAAAATGTAAGGGAAATTTGCGGAATCCTACAATAATTCGAGGCAGGACGAGCGAAGTTGGGTGAGGTAAAGTTCGTAAATATCACGACTGATACACTGTTTCGGGAAGTTCTACGCACATTGCCGGCTTGGAAACAACTGACTATTGTCACGTGGAAGAGTTAGGAAGGTAGCAGGACGATCGCCACCCCATCATTAAGGTTTCTGTGAATTACAGCAAATCGTTTCTGAGGCCGTCGTGATTTTTACGATACTTACCTACGGAGGGTTAAAAATCACACGTTGCTACCTTTCGCTCGCTCTAGATCGAAATATTGTCGGATCACATAGCGACGTCGTTATTTTGAAATGCAACGACCAAACTTCGCTATGCCCGATTAGAGAATTGCAATGTCGTTATCGACCTGTCGTTGCACGGGAGGGATACCGAATCCGACACCATAACGTCAACCAAATAGCGAGTTACAGAATCGACCTACAGGAAGGCTGTCCTCTGAACAAAGATATGTAGAGGGGTGAGGTCAAGAAGAACCTCTAGTGCCCCTTTGCATCGGAACATCTGATCAATGGAGTAATGGATAAGAGGACCTAAGTGGACCTATGTGCCACACCCATTTTGGACACTGTTTTATTTCAAAACAAACAAATTATTGGTGACAAATTTACACATTTCTGTCCTATTAGTGTCTATCAAGTCCAACTGTTTTATAATATTTAATTATTGTGGACACTTAAAGCGGATTCCGAGATCATTTTCTGGCTCCACGAGTGAAATATCTAAGTTGAACTCTCAAGTTCGTTATTGGAAATACAGAACCAGAACGAGTGATGCAATTAGTTCAAAAATGATACGATTGGGATGGGAACTCTTCCGATTGTGATCGAGTCGGATTTTTCCCGCGACTCGAATGATTCACGTGAGCGTTTCTGATGGCAACATCCAGATTTCGAAGATTCACGGCCGTTGGAAGTCGCTTCCGGGAAACTGACGCATCCTCACATCCCACTTGTTACTTTGCTTACCGCGCTGCTCAAAAGGGGGAGACCTAGGGATGGGACATCGAAAGGAAAACATCGATGTCGATATTTCATAGAAACATCGATGTCGATAACATCCAAACGTAAAAAAATCGATGTTTTTAAAAAGCGGGAAATTTAATTCATTTGTCAACTGATTAGAATCAAGGGAGAAAACCTGATGAGGCTGCTCTTCCTTCATTCATAAGAAGTGGATATGTTTTCTTTTAACGTGATTTTACTTTACTGGATAACCTACTTCTTTATAATTTTTGTTTTATTATATTCAATAAAAAACCTTTGGAATCGACCAAGAACACATTTTTTTACCCCCCCCCCCCACCTCACAAAATTTGTTGTTGATTTACATTCAAAAACGGAGATTAGGCCTCTTTTGCGATTCACACTCGTGTTTCTGATTTATCGTACGTAAAACCCTTAAATTCTCGTAGGGAGCGAACGGTTTGTTCTACAGGGCTCCGGGTGGTCTAAATAAATTCTAAAAATTGATTTTGGAACCCTTAAAGTGACCTACATCAACCAAAATCTTCGGGGCACAACTAGACCCCAAATGGAGCCTACATACCAAATTTCATCAAAATCGCTCAATGCTAAGTGGCAAAAGTGCCGCGTACGGCGTACGGTCTGCCAAATTTTTATTCGATTTTGGTTTATTATTTTCAATAATGAACCTTTGGAATCGACCAAGAAAAAAAAAATTTTAACACCCCCTCAAAATTTGATGGTTTACGTTTCAAGGTACGTAGAATCCAAAAATCGAATAAAAATTTGGCCGTCCGTCCGCCGTACGCGGCACTTTTGCCACTTAGCATTGACCGATTTTGATGAAATTTGGTATGTAGGCTCCATTTGGGGTCTAGTTGTGCCCCGAAGCTTTTGGTTGATGTAGGTCACTTCTAAGGGTTCCAAAATCAATTTTGAAATTTTGAAAACGCCCTAACTCAAAAAATTTCGATATAAAGGTATTGTTTTTCCTTCAATTTAAGATTCTATAGAATTTTTTGAGACCACGCGGAGCTCTGTAGGACAAACCGTTCGCTCCCTACGAAAATTTAAGGGTTTATAGTGAAATACATATATGTATATAACTCAAAACACGAGTGTGAATCGCAAAAGAGGCCTAATCTCCGTTCAAATTGGAGCTGACCGACCAAAAATGCGATTGATAATTGGTGATTTTGATTTTTTTTAATTTTTTAATTTTTTTAATTTTTTTAATTTTTTTTCTTCATATTGGATGGTTGGTGATTTTGTAGACGAGTGATCTATATAGAAAAATAATAAACCATTGTGTAATAATTTGCAGCGTTTTTGGATTCTACGTACCTTGAAACGTAAAACATCAAACAATTTTGAGGGGGCGTTAACATTTTCTTTTATTGGTCGATTCCAAAGGTACATTATTGAAAAATTAAATTAAAAATTAAATTAAATTGAAAAAGGTAAATTATTTAATAATATACCAATATCCGAATTTTCAATATTTCGGTTTCTAATTGTACCCCAGTTTTGAAACTGAGGAAAAATTCTCATTATACCTTCGGCTCTTCATGAATGAGGAATTTCACCATGTCGGAATTTCCTATTTTTGACCCCAAAATCGGATTCAGCACCTCTAAAACCCCCCTAAGGCAAACTTTCAGCCCGAACTTCCTAATTTACGAATAAACAAAACAGTGTAGAAAATACGAATGTTTAAAAAAACCGGGAAAATGACGTCATCCTGGAATAGTTCATTTATGGCCGCTTGAAGCGCTGAAATCGAGAAATCCATAGTCCCCAGATGCAAAATTTCATGAAACAGTAAAGTTTGAAATCGAAAAAACTGAAGAAAAAAATAGAAAAAGCGAGATGGGGAAAATTAGGTTTCCCCTGTTTTTGTTTGATACCTTTTCTCTTAGAAAACACGATTTCGTCGTCCCAATGGGCAACACTGGGAGGAGACGGCGATCCGAACAGCCCAATCAGCGAGCGTTCCCGCTGCACGTCCGTTTTCCCGGTTATTTTTGAAATTAAAAATTTTGATTGTCTCCCAAAAATAACAGGAGATCTATTTTCCGAAATC
The DNA here is from genome assembly GCA_009739505.2 of Apolygus lucorum. NCBI lineage: Eukaryota > Metazoa > Arthropoda > Insecta > Hemiptera > Miridae > Apolygus > Apolygus lucorum. The sequence continues at coordinate 1,246,894 of CM019177.2, forward strand.
AGCCCGATTTTCATCTATCCCACACCATTAACTATTCAGGAAAAATGCAAACAGAAATCGGTGAAATTCCTCATTATTCTCTGTACTACCAAGGAACTAATAGTGGTGCCACCATGGTGCCAGGACACCATAAGCCGCATATTTCGTGGGTTTTTTTTTCGTGTTTCACCTTGAATACGGGTGTGAACCTCGACGGACGTCCTACTAAAACTAATATAGCATTTCCGAATTGAGTTAAACTTTTTCCATTTAGATTTAGTTCTTTTCCATTTAGATTTAAACCTTTTCCATTTGGATTTAAACTCCATCAAAACATCAGTAGTTAGCCCCTTCATAGTAAGTAAGTAAGTAATATTATTCTCATTTGCATAGCGCCATAAACATTCTGTTCCACTTCAGATGTGATAAAAGAAAAATACTGTACTTAATTTATAACTTCCGTTCATGAGAAATTCTAGTGTTCAAAAAACGTGTTCATTATTATATAATATATAATAATGTATAATAATATATTATATTACATTTCTGTGCATAAAAAAACACTTGCATGATTTAATTTTGCATGGCATAATAACGTCGGGTTGGAGGTAAAAGTACCAAAGAGGTAAATTCATATTGTGCGAAAATCAAATTAAAATTTCAAAAGTTAGTTTGGTAATTATGATAATAAATTATTTTCTTAGGTTGGATACATAGTTTGATGATATTGATCACCAATAATAACAACAGTTAAATAATCATAATATTCTGCGTTTGATTTTCCCACGTGTTGAATTTGTGACTTGGGTACTTTTACCTCTGACTCCACGATAATTTCCTGAGTTTAAATCCAAATGGAAAAGGTTTAAACCAAAATGAAAAAGGACTAAACCTAAATGGAAAAAGTTTAACTCAATTCGGAAATGCTATATACCTACCTAGTGCCAGACTGGCACCATTGGTGGCGGTGGGAAGGGGGGGGGGGTGAACTCGAATTCGCATGTTGGGTATCGTAGATCGAGGCTCCCATGCAGCTAGAAATATTTTGGTAGATAATGGTGAGGGGGGGGGGGGGTCAGTGTTTCTTGCCTGAAATACTAAATAAATTACATCGAGTGAAACTGTTTTATCGCTTACCAACTGGTTAAACTGATCTAATGCTTATCCAATGGGACGTCCCCTGGAATGCATGCATTACTAAACAATATGGTTTTACATAAGAATGTTCGTTTTTCTGAAGGCTATTCTTACTAAGATTGAAGGTCATCATTTTTTGTATCATTTGGTCGATTGATACAACGACTGTGGTATATTCGCTAACGAAGTAAAATACTCTGATGAGTACGATAGTCATTAGTTTAGTACATTGCAGAAGATGATTGTGATGGTTTTTGACCGACTTCATTCGCGGCGAAGCCGAATGTGTTCGGTGTGTCATGGGACGACGATTTTTTTTTTTTTTTTGTATGTTTGTACCACTAGCATTTTTTTATTCGGGCACCAATCTGCCTGATTCTAGTACAGTGATAGGTTGTGATCAATTCCAGTGAACCAATCAATTGTCTCTCAATGCGCTTATATATTCAATAATACAATAAATTTCCTTTTTTTTCAATTTTTGTATTCTTGTTTCAAAATAAACTGTTACAATGTTTCTTGCTATAAGGTGAACCCACCGTATCTCAGGGTGTCTTTTTTGAATCAAGGGAACGGAATTGACCCCCACATGCTCACGGTGTCCAAAAAGATACCGTTTGGTTTTTCAAGATCACGGGCCCTGTACGGGTCCAGTATTTTTTACGTATATTAGGCACTAAAATGTAACAAAATATGAACAAGAAATTGGCGAGGGAGAATTTTTTTTCTTGGGCTAAGTAATAAGGGTTAAATGGGCTCATCTCCAAATAAGAAGGCCGTGTCTTCCTCAAAGCCAAAATTTCGAAATTTGGTCTTACAATCAAAATTTCATGCACAAACTATTTTGAAAATTTGGGAACCCTGGACAACTTCCGTCTCCTTCAAATTAGTTTTTCTCAATTTCCCACAACAAATTACAAGTGGATGTAGGAAAGACCGTTGGAGGGAAAAGTCCACAATTTCGAGTTCTCGGAGGGAGAACTCTGACCTGACAGGTGAGGACGCTGCAGATGAGTTACAGGTGGAGGAGGGATTACTTACGTGTGAGTTGCCGACGGGAGATGAGTTATTCCAGTGGGCGACGTTGATGAACACACTGAACACACTCCGAATTACACGAGCGCGGAGCGGGAAAAAAACGTAAACAGAACGGAATGTAAACAATGGAGAGAAGGGGGGTTGAGATGGAATCGATACGGCGGAGCGAGGATCGACGGACGACGTACCGGAGGAGATGGCGCTCGGAGACTGGCGAACACTGGGCTGAAAGCACATAGCTGAAGCCCGAGAAGCGTTGTAGTTCCATAGCCTGTCAATGGAGCGCTGCAGTAGAGTCTCCTCAGCCCTTGCCGACCATGTTGACGTTGTACAGCTCAATACCATGGAGGAAGTAAACCAAACAAATGTTTATTTCATTGCCAAAATGAGTATTTTATTAAGTGTTACCGATGTTAATTTTTGGAATAAATATTTTCAAGAAAACTGGTGTATCTAGTTGGATTAAATTGTGATTTTATTTTTCGTGTCCTCAGCCCGAAATACACTGCCGCCATTACACTGGTTTCTGTGTTCTGTTTGCAACTTTGAACGTTTTCCTCATCTATTCATTGCTCACTGTTTTTCGTCGTCGTTACTCCGTTTTTTCCGAGTTCGTTTTCAATCATTTCATTTTACCTACTTATTTAGTTTTTTCTAGTGGTGAACTACTTGATTCATCTATCTAGCTACTTTTCTTGAGTTTATTGGTAACTGATGAAGAATGGAAAAACCAACGGTAAGTACAAAACTATCTTCGTATCCTTACTATTGCATGTGCATGTAGGTACTTTTTCTCCTGCGTTCCTCCTACCATCCTGCCAAAAAATCAATTATTCACAATTTTGCAATCAATTGCTTAGTAATTTTGCAAGATTAGACTAATTCGTTGTATTTAAATGGATCCTGCATTACGTATGTGAGTTCCGACCTTTTGTAGAATGCAATTATTTGGTATGAAAACCAGTGAATTGAACAGGTGGAAGTTACATAAATGTAACTTTGTAGTACACATATTTGGAATAGGCAATTGCGTCAATCTTCACTATTTCGTATTTCACGACTTCTTTGACAAGTAGGCAATTGACTCGGATTATGAAATCAAATTAAACCAATGGCTAGTAAGAAGGTTAAGATCAGAGTTGAACAAAAAATGGTACTTACAAGTACAAAGTACGAGTACTTGAAAAAATAAGTAGGTACAAATGTACATCTGTGTACTTGGTGCAAGTACTTGTACTTTTCTCTCTTCGTATGTACCTACTTGGTGTACTTCAAGTACAAGCACTTGTAAGTGCGAGTTTTGGTTTGTATTCCCCAACAACTACAAGTACCTACTCGTACTTGTATTTTTCGTTCTCGCTTCAGTGGAAGTACAAGTAGAAACAGTACCTACTTGTACTTGACTTGGCAAGTATTTTTCATGGAGTTGAACCATATAAATGTAAGAAATAATATACAGGGTGTCCAAGTAACTACGCTCCCCCCACTTCTTTTCTCTAATAGTGTAAGAAAAGAAATCGGATTAACGCTATTCTTCATAATTTTTTGCGTAGAATTCAAAAATGACAAAATTGCGCAGTGCGCAACCGCGCAACCATGCGCAATCATGATCAACTTTGTTTTTTCAAATGAGAACCCCCATTTTTTATTGCAGATTCGGATTCTACGTCAAATTTTATGAACATTTTACTTCAACAACTTTTTTTTGGACGCGCGCAGCCCACTCAGCGAGCGCTCAAAGATGCGCAACCCAGGGATTGCGCCTAAGTTGAGATGAAGGTAGACCACAAGTGTGGCACATTACTTAGCACTATTTTCTACGCTGAATCGCGTGGTGATATCCCTTTCTTGATTTAATTTCATTTTATCGTATTTGCAGCCGAAAAAGTCACTTTTTGTGGAGGAAATCATCGATTTTCTTACAAAGGGTTATGATTCATCCTAATAAAATGAAAAAAAAATTAAATTTTCACAATTGTAAAATAACGAGAAACTTCAACATAATTATCACAAAATGTTGCAAAATAATTTTCAGACTTCTGAAAACATGATTGGATGAACAATGATTGAAACAATTAAGCGATAAACTCTTGATAATAACTCTTAATAAATTAAGAACTCTTAAATAAACTCTTGATAAATAATAATAACTCTTAATGTAAACTTTATTGTCTACCTGCACAAAGAAGTAATAATTCGAGAAGAAAACAATACTCGGAAAAGATTCCACGGAAAATCGATGATTTCCTCCTCAAAAACTGACTTTTTCGGCTGTAGAGACGGTAAAATGAAATTAAATCAAGAAAGGAATATCACCACGCGATTCAGCGTAGAAAGACAGGGCTAAGTGATGTGCCGCATTTGAGGTTTACCTTCATCTCAACTTTGGCGCAATTTCTGGGTTGCGCATCTTTGAGCGCTCGCTGAGCGGGTTGTGCGCGTCCAAAGAAAAAAGTTGTCGAAGTAAAATGTTCATAAAATTTGACGTAGAATCCGAATCTGCAATAAAAAATGGGGGTTCTCATTTGAAAAAACAAAGTTGATCATGATTGCGCATGGTTGCGCGATTGCGCACTGCGCAATTTTGTCATTTTTGAATTCTACGCAAAAAATTATGAAGAATAGCTTTAATTCGATTTCTTTTCTTACACTATTAGAGAAAATAAGTGGGGGGAGCGTAGTTACTTGGACACCCTGTATATAAAAGGAAGAACTGGAACAGGGAACAAATCCGTAATTCTATGCATCACCTTGTAATATATCCTCCTAGGAAGAAGTTACCAAGTGCCATGCATATAGTAGTATTTCAAAGTACCTACACTTTTAATTGTAGAAATAATCACGTTCTTGTTGTTACACTAGGACGACGTCGTTCAATCTGTAATATCATCTTTTGAATTTACAGCCCCAGAAGAGATACTGTCGAGCCCCGAACTGTGACGCCTCAAGTGATTCTGAGAAGCTTTTCCAGTCCCCTCCCGATCCACTGAGGTGAGGATTTTGTTAAAACTTCTCTGAGGATTTCTGTGTTGATTATTTTTACACCAAGGTTGATGATGTATTGTTTTCACTGTTTGGGAATGAAAATAAGTGAAAATGTAAGTTTTTGTTCTTGTAAGTACCTATGTTCATATTTTTTTGCTGGGATTAATTTTCGGGGTTTGGTTGAAAAATGTAAAAGTAGGAGATTAAAACCGTCTTTAGTGACCCAAGTGAAAAATCTGAAAATATGCTCTTAAGTGTACACTAGTCATATAAACCAAAATGCTATGCATTGGTTCATCTATAGACTCGAGTTGTGGATACGAGAAAGCTATGTGCTACAATAAATTGGCATAGGTACTTAAAAAAAAAAAGTTATCACATTGATCCTACATGTTTTGTAAAGAGCAAGAAACAAGGGGAGGGGGGGGGGCATTGCGCAAGTGATCAAAAAATATTACGGGGGGGGGGGGGTGGTTTTCCAAATCAAAATAAAAAATTTGTGTGCATTGCGCAAGTGATCAACAAAATATTTTAAATCTCTGGCCATATAGTTATTAAAGGGAGTTATTAGTAGTTGCCATTGTTACAATCTGTAAATTAAAAAAAAAATAAAAATAAAAATAAATTTTTTTTTTTTTTAAATTAAAAATAAAAATTTTTTTACTTTCAGATTGCAAATATGGAAAGATCGAGTTGGTTTGGACGAACCCGTCAAGATGTTCTACATTTGTCGTCGCCACTTCTCTACAAGGTCCTTCAATACTGTTCAAAGAACCACGTAAGCGTAACTATTGTGATCCCAAAGGTTCATTATTGAAAATAATAAACCAAAACCTAACTTGCATAAATAATAATGTGTAATATAATACATAACATAGGCACCTGCATTTCTGTGAGCTATTGTGAAGGTTCTCTAGTTTTCAAACGCAGTTGTTTTTTCAAGGTTCCATTTTAACAGAAAATTTTCTTTCAATGGTATAAAATTTCTAATGAATTGAATAATAATTCAGGTTCTGCTTGTTCTATTTCAGTATTTTTTTTTTTTTTTACAAATGTTGAAATGTATACATTTTTTGTGTAATAAATTATGTTAATAATGTTATTATTGTTGTTATTATCATATCCTCAATTTTATTGTTTACCTGTTTACTTCTTTTAGTAACCTATTCGTTTTTTTCATCATTTCTAATTGAAAGAGCAACTTGTGAAGTTACCCATTTTCGTTTCAATGAGTTTTTACAAGTTGTTCTTTCAATTTAAAATGATGAAATTGAAAATATCGAGTCATTCAAAAAGAAGCGGGAGAGAACGGAGCGGTAAGAAGAAGGCGTGGCCTTCCCCACCACTAGATTAAAAGGAGCGGTACGAAGAGGCGTGGCATGTAGTTCCATAGCCTGTCAATGGAGCGCTGCAGTCGAGTCTCCTCCACTCTCTCCGTCACTCTGTGGTCTCAGCCCTTGCCGGCCATTTTAACGTTGGCTTTCTCCTCTGTTTACTTATCTCCGTTACTCTGTGCTGGCGAACGAGATCTGTTGAATAGCGGAGGGGAGCGAGTGCTGAGGAGGGGAGGGGGGGACGAAAGCGGAGAAATTCCCCCTTCTAGGATGATGATAGGTTTGTTCCAGCGCAAAAAGTTCATGAACTCTAGTTCATGAACCCGCTGGGTGTGAGAACCCGAAAAAGTTAAAGAGTTCATGAACTTTTTAGGTTCAGGAACCTGTGCGCTGGAACATTTTAAGTACTTAACAAACCTTGAATAACCTCCTCTCATCTCAATCTTTAGCGGGATTTTTTAAGTTTAAGATTGAACGATTCTTCACAATTTTTAACAAACTATTGTCTAATCTAACAAACTAATGTCTTCTAGCTATTTTGTTTCAACCCCTTGTTTTTTCAAGTTTTCTCAATTTAAAGATTTTTTCCGTGTTTACTGACTTACGTCATTAAAACTGTTGTAACTACTGATATTTACCAAGTAAACTCAAGTTTGAGGGTATTGTTAAAAATGGCGTTAAATTTCCAAGCTAACAAGTGCGAAACCAAAATCTTTTAGCAATAAAACATTTTTAAAAAATCAGGTCAAAAAGCAAATTTCAAAGTTTTTACTCTGAATCCCTGCCTATTTCGATGGGCGCTCTTCGAAAAAACATGCTAAAATTGTCAGTTTTCCAATGGTCCATCAAATTTTCTTTTTAAAATTCATATTGGAAGAGTAGGTACCTAAATCAAGTTTTAGTGCCAAAAAAAACGTGTTTTACTAAAAAAAATCGAGTGTTATACGTGGTTTATCATGGTCACCCCCGATCTCAAGATGAATTGACAAGTTTTTGGTAGGTATCATTAATTTCCTATGCATAGGAATTACTTGCAACTTCATGCTGAATCCAATGGTGATACTCCACCATCGTGACTGCAAGATAGTGGTTATTACGATGAAATCCTTCATTTTTCGTTCCAAAAATACGCATTATTCGTAGATCAGGTACTGAGCATAAAGTAACACCTTTCTACTCAATAACAACATCATCTTATTTGTGTTACGTTAAAATTCAATCTTATGGGACTCAAACAACATTGTTTCAGTAGAAAAAACATTGCAAATTTCATACCTGGAGTTCGGAGGTTCATTTCATTGATCAGCTTCCACTATTTCTTCAAAAACCCACTTTCTATCAGTGAGTAGTATCGCCATTGAATTCTGCGTGAAAAATTACTGAAGAAATGATACCAAAATCGTGAAGTCATCTTGAGATCGACGGGTGACCGGACTCTGCGTAAAACATTCTATTTTCTTGTGAAAAGCTTCAATTTTCTCGAAAAAGCTTTCAGTTCAAACGCAGCAACCCAATATTGTAGTCAACAAATCAACTTTTGCCCATGTCACATGAGTAATCAATCACCCCATCTTACGGTAAATAGTTTGAGGAAGAGAGGGATGATGTGAACTTCCTTGACACACTCTCCGAATAAATAGACAAAGCTCACTGTAGTGATAATGGAATAATCGTGTATTTGTGAAAAAAAAAAAAAAAACAAAGAGAAAGATCGAAAATGGCATCTGTTAGAACATAAGTAAGCAATTATCAAAAATTTACACTTCATTCGAAAAACACTTCATTCCTAGAGACGACTCGCTCTTCGAGAGAGAGGGGCTCAGCACAACGAAAAGAAAGTTTGAGAATGGAGCCAAGTGATTAGCGTGAAAACTGGTCAACAAATGAAAAATTTAGTAGGTTTCACGTGAACGGCACAGGTTACCCTTCAGTTCGAGTTCACAACCCTGCCTTCGACGAGTGCAGAAAGTTCATGAACCCAGGTGCAAAAAGTTCATGAACTGGAAGCGCTGGAACGCGGTTTATGTTTGCAAGTTCTCGAACTCGGCGCCGCTGGAACGCATCAGTTCATGAACTCAACATGCGCGCGGGTTGTGCGCAGGTTCGGTGTAAGAAAGTTCATGAACTGAGAGGCGCTGGAACAAACCTCATGATTGGGATGATGAAGGGGGAGGGTCTTCGTACGCACCGCGCGTATCGGAGTTCGGGACGAAAAGGGTTGCTCGGTTCTGCGGGACGAACTCGAACTACGAAGGGGTTAACTATTTCGTAGTTCCGAAGGATTCCGACAGGTGGCAGGCGATTGTCCAGGAGTTCGCTGGAGGGTCACTGGAGCTGGAAATCCTTAGCAGCCCCACAGAAGGGCAGAATACTCTGCTGCCGGGGGGGGGGGGGGGGGGGAGCTCCTGTGGAAAATCCAAAATCATGGTGTAGGGTCACCTAGCCATTTTTATTCTTCACTTTTGGATTTAAACATTGTATTATTTGAACTAGTTCGGCCATGTGTCAAGCTTATTTATAAGCTTGACACATGGCCGAACTAGTTCAACTATAAGTTATAACTTAGGAATTAAAATAATAAATGAATTTTAAAGAACCCTTTCTTAAAAACAAGTTATTATTTTTCGTTTAGGGGGTCTCAGTCGGTCGCCGTTAATTTTTTATTTCGCCAAAATTGAAAGCGCTAAAACTGAGAAAGTTGTACTTCCTAAATTTGAAATTTGAAAGGACTTTAGAAATTCATTAGTGCAAGGGCCTTGATAATTAAAACTGAAAGATTGTCGCTGGAATCATCAAAATCGAACAATAATTGCCAGAGAAATAAGGGAAAAACATGGAAAACCCGTTTATTCGGTAGTTTTTCCCATTTTTCTTGGCAATTATTGTTCGATTTTGATGATTCCGGCGGCAATATTTCAGTTGTCAATTCCCTAGGGCCGTGCACTAATGAATTTCTAAAGGCCTTTAAAATTTCAAATTTAGGTACAACTTTTCAAGTTTTTGCGCCTTCAATTTGGCAAAATACTAAGAACGAACGGCGACCGATAATAAGAAATATAACACTTAATCACAGTCCCAATTTTAAACGTAAAAGCGTGTTACATTGTGATAACAAGAGGAAGAAGAAGATGCTGAATATTCAATATGAATATTGAAATATGAATTTGAAGAAGGTCCGAAGGGACTCCGACTCTTCCCGTCCCCAAATCCACCGAATCCCCCCCCCCCTCGGCCACTCTAACCCCTCCCTCCACCGACTCCTCCAACTCTTCCTGCCACAGAGTCTTCTAACTCGTCCTCCCCCCGACTCTTCCAACCTTCACCAACTCCTCAAACTCCTTTTGCCTCCAACTCCTCCCGTCACCGACTCCTCCAACTCTTCCTGCTACAGAGTCCTCTAACTCTTCCTCCCCCGACTCTTCTAACTCCAACCTCCACCTAATCCTCAAACTCCTTTCGCCTCCAACTCCTCCCGTCACCGACTCCTCCAACTCTTCCTGCCACAGAGTCCTCTAACTCATCCTCCCCCGACTCTTCCAACTCCACCAACTCCTCAAACTCCTTTCGCCTCCAACTCCTCCCGTCACCGACTCCTCCAACTCTTCCTACCACAGAGTCCTCTAAATCTTCCTCCCCCCCCCGACTCTTCTAACTCCAACCTCCACCAAATCCTCAAACTCCATTCGCCTCCAACTCCTCCCGTCACCGACTCCTCCAACTCTTCCTGCCACAGAGTCCTCTAACTCTTCCTCCCCCGACTCTTCTAACTCCACCCTCCACCAACTCTTCAAACTCCTTTCGCCTCCAACTCCTCCCGTCACCGACTCCTCCAACTCTTCCTGCCACAGAGTCCTCTAACTATTCCTCCCCCCGACTCTTCTAACTCCTCCCTCCACCGACTCCTCAAACTCCTTTTGCCTCCAACTCCTCCCGTCACTGACTCCTCCTACTCTTCCTGCCATAGAGTCCTCTAACTCCCCTCCCCCCGACTCTTTCAACTCCACCATCCACCGACTCCTCAAACTCCTTTCGCCTCCAACTCCTCCAATTCTTCCTGCCATAGAGTCCTCTAACCCCCCCCCCCCCCCCCCGCCTCTTCTGACTCCACCCTCCACCGACTCCTCAAACTCCTTTCGCCTCCAACTCCTACCGCTACCGACTCCTCCAACTCTTCCTGCCACAGAGTCCTCTAACTCCCCCCCGCCTCTTCTAACTCCACCCTCTACCGACTCCTCAAACTCCTTTCGCCTCCAACTCCTCGCACTACCAACTACTCTAACTCTTCCTGCCACAGAGTCCTCCAACTCCTCCCCCCCCCCCCCCGTCTCTTCTAGCTCAACCGACTCCTCAAACTCCTTTCGCCTCCAACTCCTCCCACCCCCGACTCCTCTAACTCCTCCCGCCTCCAATGACAACGCCTGTTCCCCCCCTCCAATCAGCGAAGTACACCTAAGGTTGGGGTTTTATGTATTAGACTAGCTGAAAAGCCTGCTAAATGTAGGAAAAATCATATTTCTATTTCCACCCATCTTCCACATTTTTAATTTTATTAAATTTCAGAAAAACTCAAATATTAGGAGAGGGATATTACACTGAGTTACCCTCACACAGGTTAGCATTTCATCACTCAAGATAGCTCTCTCCCTCCGTCTCCCCCCCCCCCCCCCCCCCCCCACCGATACATCTAACTACTTTCGCCTCCAACTCTTTTCGGATTCTACGTACCTTAAAACGTAAACCAACAAATTTTGAGGGGGTGTTAAAAAAAATTTTCTTGGTCGATTCCAAAGGTTCATTATTGAAAATATTAAACCAAAATCGACAACCTCTAGTTTCCAAGAAAAATCGATTTTAATGTTTAGAAAATCGCATTTTTAACTTGTTTTTTTTTCTTTCAACTTTTGACCATGGTTTCTGATAGATATTATTATTTACGGTATGGAATTATTTCGTAATACACGAAGAAGCTTGTAGTTGAAGGTTACAATGAACTCATAGGGGTCTGTTCGGAGAAGCAGTCCGAAACCAGTTCAGAACCAAACCGGAACTGAAAATTGGAGGGGATAGAGGCGAATGGACTCCTCCAAACCGTTCAGGACTGCCTCTCCGAACAGAACAATAGTGTTTTATTTTCTCATTAGAATTAATTCATTTTATTTTTTTCTTTCTTTAATTTTTTTTTTGTAAACCTGTGTTACTTTTTAGCACTTGATTTCCCTCTTGTTCAAAATAATGGTTTTTTTCGGATATTTTGTAAGTAAATATTGACGGAAAAAATTGCGTAGAATAGTTGGTGTTGATCGAAATGTATGCGATTTTGCTTAATTCGATGAAAACTGGGCAGTATCTTCAAGAAGAGGGACAGTTATCGTTATTTTCACAAGAGGTACTTCAGGACCTGAGAAACAACTTGCAAAGAATAATATTGTGATGAAATAAACAAGAACTATTATTAAGGGGCACAATTCATTGGAAAACCCAACACCATGGTCAATAATTTACCTTTTAAACAGTATTCAATTACTATTAATTATAAGGTGTGTTCAATAGAAGAAATTTGTTAGGAAATGAAGGAAAAAGATAGAAAACACGCGAGACGTACTTGACATAGTAAATAGAACATAATAACAACAAAAAAGAAAACCACACACAAAGGTCACAAAACCTCAATACCCTTGGAAATGATAAATTCACAAGCAAAACCGCTGGATTCTCCCTCCTAATTTTCAACAAAGTACTTGAAAATTGTAATACAATTGTGAGCCGCAGCTCACGAAAGTGACCCAGCAATAAGGCGGCCGAGCAACCACCACCCTCGCTCCCTTCCCGCCTCTCAGATCAGCAGGATGGAGCGGGCTTGTACCGTCCCCGCTCCAGGGCGCCACCACCATCTCAGGCGCCCACCACCAGAAGCGCTCACGTCGGAGTTGACGTCACCGACCGCCAATCACAAGCCGCCGCGAAGCCCCGCTTGGACGCCTGTTGATGGAGGGTGGGGGCCTCCGGAATCAAAAGATCTAGTCACCGCGTGGAGCGGCCATAACGTCTCCGTCTTTGAAGCTTTCATATCCGCGCTCCCTGGCATCAAGTCCGAAACGAAAATCGAACCCTTGTATGCAAAAGTGATCGGATCCCCTCGATACCAGTCCGCCGAGTTAGCCCAGTGCCCACGAGTCTGAGTATTACGAGCCAAACCCCTTCCTCCAACGGTAATCTGTGTGGCAAAAACCGTTCGGACCATTCCCCTCAAGAACTTTACATCGCACCACCTCTGGATTTCCTTCGGGCCCCACCGCTGTGAGTGTAATAACTAATCTATACATTAGCCAATGTAATTGTGTTCAAACTGTGTAGAAAAGTAATAAGTAGAGTCAAGTCAAAAGAACATTTAGAATTTTAGTCAATCAGTCGAGTCAATTTCAAGTTGTGTAAATTTAGTAGAGTCAATCGTCAAGTCATTTGTAAAGTCGAAATAAGACGGATAATTGAAAGAACGCACAAAATATTTGTAAAACCATTTATTGTTTGTAAATTGTATTTGCTTTGCCAACAACATTTTAACGTAGAGTCAACTTGCTTTTTTATTGCATTAACCTTCATCCGCTCGCGTGGGCGGCAAACTGCCGCCCCCGATGAATTTTGCGCGGCAAAACATAACTGGCATGCAAGAGAGTGGGAAAGTGCAGTTGTATTCTCTAGTTGGACTTTCCTCCGCAAGATGTCGTTAACCTTTTCCTCCTGCGTTACGTTGGTAGCTGTCAATACACGTTCAAAGTTTGAGTGACTAAGTTCGGCGGCTAACTGCCGCCCCGCGATCGGCAGTGCAACATTTTTTTGAACGTCCACGGTGAAATGTAAGTATATTTTTTTACTTCATTCAGCCTCGTTATGAGTAGCTATGTATGTTTCGGAAGAAATGCCGATAAAAACCTGAGTTCCATTTATCATTTGTGATGTTTGCTTTGGTACCTACTCGTGATTCGCTATTTTCGTAAGTACGTTATTTTTCTAGTTTTCTACCAGGTACCTACATACCTACCATTTTTATCCTTAGGTATTATTTCGTAATTTTGCATGGTTTCTTCTAAAGATCTGATATCTTCTGCTATGAAGGACAATTTGATTTATCGAAGAAAATGTGATACTTTAGTCACTAGGCAGTAAGCTCAAGAAAAATATTTAGACGTTATTTATTTTTTACCAAAGTTTATAATAAAATTTTTTGCATGATTCCTTCTAATAATGTGATTATAATATAATCACATTATTAGAACGAATCATGCAAAAGATATATTATATCTTCTGCTATGAAGAACAATTTGATTTATTGAACAGAGTGTGATTGTTTAGTCACTAGGCAGTAAGCCCAGAAAGAATATTATGACGTTATTTTTTATAATTTTTGTTTACCAAAGTTTATAATTATTTTCAATAAAAGTTTTTCATTCTAAATGATGTGTATGAACTCACTTACAAGATGACCAACCCAAATCCTTGTCGTTATCGAGTTGAAGTACCAAAAAATCCATTGATATAAGGAAAAATGTGACGGGCGGCTATCAGCCGCCCCGCGATCGCTAGTGTGACTCAGGGGGGCGCGAGCGGATGAAGGTTAAAATCGTTCCTATTAGTTGTAACATTGCATTTCTTATTTCACTACCTTTATTTCCGTAACAGACAGGTTTTACGTGTGACCGCACTCTTTTCGTGCGATCACACCAGTTAGTGCAAAAATACATCATTTTCGTGCGACGCACCTTTTTAGTGCGTGCACCGTTCACCGTGCACCGTTCACCGTGCACCGTTCTGTTTTTCGTGCACTTAGAAATCCCTTCAAGAAAGCAATTTCAGTCCTTCAGACAAATAACATAATTTAAATAGGTAACAGTATTAGACCCTTCAGGTATAATTTTGAGTATTCAGAGCCTTCAGCTACCTCCGAACCGCTACAGCTGTCTACCAGGTAATTATCTTCAGTTTATCATTTTAACCTTCATCCGCTCGCGTGGGCGGCAGATTGGCCGCCTTTTCGAATTTTCCCGCGTATGCTCGCTCTTAGTACCGTGATAGCCCCAGAAGTGCCATGTATTCTCTATTTGATATGTAACCCCCTAGATTGCGTTGAATTCCGATCGTGGTGGACGCGTCATCTGAGTCAATACTGCTCCAAAGTCGGGCGCATCGGGTTCGAGCCAATTTGCCGCCTACGCGGGCGATAACGTGAGAATTTTCGCATCGCTCGATTTGGAAAATGTAAGTAAATGTTAATTTTCCTTTCGCATGTATTTTCAACTGTACTACTTTCACAGTACTCTAGAATACGTGTAGGACTTCCCATAGATATTTCTTGTCGTACTCTGCTGTATTTTGAACTGAATAATGAATCTTTCGCATCTCGATTTGGAAAATGTAGGTTAGGTAGGTAAATGTTTATTTTTCTTCCGCGTGTTTTCTCGACAGTACTACTTTCGCAGGGCGGCTCTAGATTATGCGTTGGACTTTCAATACGTGTTTCTTATCTTATTTGGAAATATTTTGAACTGAAAGCTAATAATGATTTGTTCATATTTTTCAGGGATCGATTGTATTCCACAGAGGAAGAAATTGCCAATGTTTTATGAGTTTTAACTCACCTTCCTGAGTATATTTTTGTATTTTTGAAATGAGGTAGGTACCTACTATTATAATTATATTCAAAATTTGTTACCTCCTTTCATAGAAAAAGTAGCGAACTGCAGAATATTATTTTAGTGCAGAAAACCTTCAAAGACTGAAAATGTGATTTACATATATATATTTACCTTCCTATTGTTATTGCGATTATTTGAATAAAGAATTTATTATAAAAATGTTCTTGTAATGTTGTGCTGAGTTCCCTGGTCAAAACTGATTTGAAACACGCAAGTTGAACGGAGAAAAGTGGTGAAATCAAGGGCGGCCAATTTGCCGCCTACGCGATCGGAAGTGTGACTTTAGGAGACGCGAGCGGATGAAGGTTAATAATAGTAAATTCAATTGCCTATCACTTGTGTCAATATAGCCTCTCAACCTATATTTGGGTCAGTTTCAAAAGGGCTTACTCGAGAATCCTCAATTCAACCGTGAAGCCCAAGCTTACAAAATGGTGGCAGCGCGTTAGGATTATCACATTCGAAAATTACCTTCAGTAATTAACGAATGAGATTAGGATTGCAAGCTTCACTTGCAACGAACTCACAAAAGTGAAAAACGTAAGCAAACTAACCCGACACGAGTATTTCGAAGATATTCGAAAGCAAAAATCAAAATAGGAATTCAAGCGAACTGTCTGAAACGGAAAAGGTAGAAATAGGTAGGCTGTGCATCCATTTTTGTTATTCTTAGGAAAAGTGACACCAGCACTCCCTATCCACCTTCCGTTTGCTGAATTGCCTTGTAATTGTGACAGATACAGACAGACCAAACAGATTTTTCTTTCCTTCCAGTGGAAGTATTTTACCGATTGTGACAGTACAAACAAAACCTATCTCGCAACATGTCGCTCAACGTTGTGAGAGACAATGATAGGGATGATGACGACACACCATCTGTAGTGTACAACTACTATGTCTGCACCAGACACATCTCCAGCGCAAGGACGTAAATAAGAAGAGGAAGAAGACTTTGTTTGTTTCTGAATGTAGAGAATTTCACCTTTGCTATGTAACCGTTTCGACCAACTGAATAAAAGTGCTTTTTACATTTTTCTGCGTTATAATATTACATTGACGACGACGACGGGATTTTTTTCACGTGAGTTCGTTCTTATTTTCATCATGAGCGATAAAGTTTCTGTTGATGCCTATAAACCTCTGCATTTCGACCCTCATTCCGAACTCTCATCAGTGGGTCAACGTTGGACACGTTGGGTGAAATGTTTTGAACGTTATTTAGTTGCTGCTGATGTTACAAATGATCTGAGAAAACGGGCACTTCTTATCAATTTCGCGGGGGAACAAGTCGCGGATATATTTGACAATCTTCCCAACACAGGATTGACCTATGGAGATGGGTTGAAAGCGCTAAATGACCTGTTCAACCCCAAGAAAAATGTGTTCTACGAAACATTCAAATTTCGTAAAACCTTTCAGTTGGCTACGGAATCATTCCAGGAGTTTTATACCCGTTTGCGCTCCATCTCAGCCACTTGTGATTTTGGAGATAGATTAGATTTCGAGTTAATTATGCAGATTCTGGTTGGGACTTCTCTCGAATCGCTTCAGAAGAAGATCCTTGGTAAGCCTGACATTACCTTAGACAAAGCGCTAGAATTCGGGCGTTCTGAGGAAGCCGTTACATCCCAAAGCCTGGATATTAAAAAACGTGACCCCATCCAAACCGACATTCCTGTTAACAAAGTTCGTTCAAAAAAAAGTGGCAAGTCATTTATACCATCAAACAGTAAGCCCGACCCAGTCTGTTTTTCTTGTGGGGGGAGGTGGCCGCATGATAAGAAAAAATCTTGCCCTGCCAAAGGTCATAAATGTGAATCTTGTCATAAAATGAACCACTTTGAATCTGTTTGCCGAAGTGCTGGTAGGAAAAAGGTTTCAAGAAACGTCGATTACGTTAAGAACAATAGTTATTCAGAATCAACTTCTGATTCTGAATCAGATGATACAGTAAACAGAGTAAACTCTAAACTAAATCCCAGTCCCACTGTAAAATTGGACATTTTCGGCCACAGAACCAAATTTGTTCTTGACACAGGATGTTCTGTCAACATAATCGATCTAAAAACCTTCGAACTTTTGAGGCATTGTGTTAGTTTAAAACACACAAAGAAACGCCTGTTCCCCTATCAGTCTAAAGCCCAACTTCGCGTTTTGGGGAAATTTTCCACTCAGCTCCAGCATAAACAAAAGTCTATTCATGCGACTTTTTACGTTGTGGATGGGCATGGGGAGTGCCTTCTGGGTTTTCAAGCAGCCCAAGACTTAGGGCTTGTTCAGATCCTCTGCCCAATCTCCACCGAAGCTATTGAGAAGAGATTTCCTGAAGTGTTCAAGGGAACCGGTAAGCTCCGTGATCGTCAAATCAAGATCCATATTGATCCTAATGTTAGCCCGGTGGCGCAACTGCACAATAGGGTCCCATTTCACCTTAGGCCGAGGCTTGAAGAAGAGCTTCAACGACTTGTTACCGCAGATATAATTGAGCCGGCGAGTGGGCCCACCCCCTGGGTTTCCCCAGTGGTATTAGTACCTAAACCGCACAAGCCTGATAAGCTTAGACTTTGCATCGACATGAGGGCGGCCAACAAAGCAGTTTTACGTGAACGGCACCAGCTACCCACTATTGATGACCTCATTTCCACGGTAAATGGTTCTACTGTTTTTTCTAAGCTTGATCTCCGCGACGGATTCCACCAATTGGAACTAAATGAGGATTCACGGGGTATCACGACTTTCTATACACCCACAGGCCTTTGGAGATATAAAAGGTTATTTTTTGGAGTGTCCTCTGCTCCAGAAATTTTCCAGGACACAATCAGACAGCTTATTTCCCCAGTTAAAAATGCCATCAATGTAAGTGACGACATTCTGATCTTTGGGCGAACTAAAACTGAGCACAACAAGGCATTGGAGGAGGTGCTGACAATCCTCTCCCAAGCTGGTCTGACTTTAAATCGGGAAAAATGTCAGTTCTCAGTAGAAAAGCTTTGTTTCTTTGGATTCGAGTTTTCTGATCAAGGTTTGCGAGCAGATCCAAGGAAGCTTTCTGCTATCAACAAGCTGGAACCTCCCAAAACGGTGGCTGAGGTTCGCAGTTTCCTGAGCACAGTTGCTTACTGTGGCAGATTTCTCCCAGGTCTTTCTTCTATTTCTGCTCCATTGCGCAACTTGATCAAACACAAGTCCCCTTGGGTCTGGGGTACAAGTGAGCAATCCTCATTCGATAAACTTAAAGCAAAATTACGTGAGAACTTGAAAAATGAATATTTTGACCCTAATAAAGAAATAGAAATTACAGTTGATGCAGGACCTGAGGGACTCGGGGCAATTTTAGCTCAACCAACATCTTCATCGCCGGGTATCATTGCTTATGCTAGCCGAGCACTGAATGATACAGAGAAAAAATATTCACAGATTGAAAAGGAGTTGCTTGGAGTGGCCTGGGGAGTGGATCATTTCAGATTATATCTGTTTGGTGGTCATTTTCGAATTATTACAGATCACAAACCTCTTCTGGGTGTACTCAATTCAAACAAGGAAACTACCCCCAGGCTAGAGCGTCTGCGCCTTAAGCTTCAAGGTTATAGTTTTAAAATCATTCATCGCCCTGGCTCTACTAATCCTTCAGATTACCTTTCACGGCACCCTAGCGGTCTTTCTCCTAATTCTAGTTCTACAGAGAACTATATAAATTTTATCACAAGGGAAGCTATTCCTGCTGCTCTACCTCGGGAGATGATAGCTGAGCACACTTCCAATGACCCAACACTCACTCAAGTCAAAACTCTTCTCCAGGGGAACTCTAGCCATTCCTCTCATCATGACTCAGTCAAGCCATTTTTAGGGGTCATCAGTGAAATGACAGTTACAGAGGACGGTATCCTGCTAAGAGGAAATCGTATTGTCATACCCCTATCTCTCCAGAAGAAAGTGATTAGCTTGGTCCATCGTGGCCATCCAGGGATAGTTCGCACTAAACAATTGTTGCGAACCCGAACTTGGTTCCCTGGGATGGATTCAAGAGTGGAAGCAAAAGTTAAAAATTGCTTGACCTGCCAAGCTGTCACTAAGTCAAAACAACGTGACCCCATACAGTCAACTATTCTCCCCTCACGGCCTTGGTCAGAACTTTCTGTGGATATTGCAGGACCATTTCCAGATAACAGATATGTTGTTGCACTGATCGACGAGTACTCTAGATTCCCCTTGGCTGACGTCATCAACTCTACATCAGCCACATCTGTTTTGAAGGTCCTTCCCAAGTGGTTTTCAGAGTTTGGAGTGCCTGACATTCTAAAATCAGACAATGGTCCTCCGTTCAATGGCAAAGAATATGCTGAGTTCCTGAAACAATGGGGTGTCAAGCCAAGACACATCACTCCCTACTGGCCAGAAGCAAATGGTAACTCTGAGCGCTTCTTCAGGACGATTAAAAAAACCATACAGGCTGCTGTCTTGGAAGGGCTCAACTGGACTGAGGAACTTGATGTGTACCTATTGAATTACAGGGCTACACCCCATGGAACTACTGGTAAGTGTCCTGCAGAATTAATTTTCAAGCATCCTCTTAGCATAGGTTACCTGCCTTTTATGATGACCAAGGGGGTGCAGGATGCGGAGCTACTGTCACATGACACAGCCAAGAAGAACAAACAGGCTGCTTACGCCAATGAAAAACGCAAAACTTCCAAACATAGCTTGCTTCCAGAAGACATGGTGTTAGCTAAGCAACATTCGGGGGACAAATTCTCTCCACCGTATGATCCTATTCCTTACAAAGTGGTTTCTGTAAATGGGAGTCAAGTAACGGCAGAGCGCTCAGAAAAATCTATCACTCGAAACAGTTCGTTTTTCAAGAAATTACATGAAGATCACCCTCCTGATTCTGAGTCTGACAGTGAGCAGGATAGACTACAGAGAGATACCAACCCTTCCTTGGGTCCCCCACTCTCCACAAAACAACAGCCCTTGTCACCTTCTGTGCAGCCCCAGCCGAACTCACCTACACGTATTGAAAAACCACCTGAGAGCCCAAGAAGACCTTCCAGAACAGTTAGGCTTCCTGGTCACCTTAAAGACTTTGTTGTTCCCCCCAGGGGAGGGATGTAGTGTACAACTACTGTCTGCACCAGACACATCTCCAGCGCAAGGACGTAAATAAGAAGAGGAAGAAGACTTTGTTTGTTTCTGAATGTAGAGAATTTCACCTTTGCTATGTAACCGTTTCGACCAACTGAATAAAAGTGCTTTTTACATTTTTCTGCATTATAATATTACACCATCAACGGCAAATACCGAAGCCGTTGAGGTGATGACCCAAACCATGAGGGAAATGAACTTACTCCTTCAACGGTTGCACACGAGTTCAACCGAAAACAACCGAGACGAGATTCCACGTTCGGTCTCTTCCGAAATCGAACCATGGGATCCGGACGCAATAGGCGCGATGAGTGTAACCTCGTTTTTCGCCAATTTTGAAATGGTGGCCGCGGAATTAAACTCACGACTTAAATACCGTCTTCTCCGTACAAAAACCCGGGGTGTCGCAAAACAATTCCTAATTGACCGGGATGATTCGTTGGATACGGAGAACGTGTACGAAGCGGCAAAATCGGATATGATCACGTGGTTTCAAAAGGAGAACCCCCAGCACGCAGCCGCACTCTTGTGGACGGTGAGACGAAGCTCAGGCGAAACACTTCGCCAGTTCGCCGACAGGCGCTGAAAAAGGCTGAACAACTCGAAGAAACCTTCGAAACAACACCCGACCTTGACGAAAAGTGGGAATTGGCGGCCGTTAGCGGGGACCGAAGATGCTACAGTTGTGGCAGCCTGGATCATTTCGCCGCGAGGTGCCCCAAGAAGAACGAACCCCTTCCCAGATACCACCGAAGAAATGACGAGGATCGACGACGTGAACGATCGGAGGACAGAACCGTCGACCCAAGACCCCCGCCTCGTTTTCCGTGCATGTTCTGCGCGGACCTCACGCACTACCCGATAGACTGTCCGTTCAGCCCCCATATGGCCATCTTCTGCAATTTCTGCGGCTCGAGAGAACATTTGGAGGACACCTGCTTCAAAAAGAAAGGGCTCCTCCCAGTCTCAAACCCGGAAAGAGAACCAACACGCGCCCTAGAGATAGTGCGGTACAAGAACCCTCCGGGCGACACGCACATACCAGCAGTGGATGCCCCAGTATCGAGAAACCTAACAGTCATTGCGGAGTTGGGTCCCGAGTCAAGGGAAATGATTATCGACACGGGCGCGGCCTTCTCCGTGTTGTCGTCACCCGTGAAGGGAGTTCCGATGAAACCGACGCGTAGGACCGCGTGGGGCGCAGATGGAGTGATGTTGCCGTTCGCCGGGGAGCAGACCTTGATGACGAGGATTGGAGACTCCAAATTCAAGCATACCTACCTGGTGTTCGCGCGGAAAAGTGCAACCCTGGACCTGATCGGATTGGACATTCTTCAAAAGGTCCCTTTGACCTTGACACTGGGTTCAGACATGACCGTTCAAGCGTGCGCGGAAGAGGACCAACCCCCGTACTACCCGTACGAGATCGACTCAGAATGGGAACCTTTGGGGATGGCGTCGCGGCCGGAGGGGCGGGAAGCACGGGTGTCTGCAATTCGTGATCCAAAATGCGGACCGGACACCCCCTTCCCCAGTACCCTTTCGGTGGCCACAGCCTCTCCCGAGAAGGATCGTCGATCGGGTAAGGAAGAAAGGACGCCTGCGCAGGAACCGAACCCCCATATGAAAAGAGTATCTTATGCTGAACCCATCGAAGAAATCGTACCCGAGATGAACCAGGAAGACTTCCCCGAAAGAAATGAATACTCTAACCTCCAACCCCACACGACACCAAGACAAGATCGCATGGAAATCGATGCGTGCGCGCACGGCGAAACGCACGAGCAAATGGAGGAGAACTCCGATTTCAGATACGAAAACCGTATCGACGCGCCTATGGACCCTGATCCATCCAATGATCGGGTGGAGTTGCCAAATGACACCGAAGAAGAGTACCCCAAGACCAGCAGAAAGGAAGCCGGGACCATTGGAATCGTCGGCGGAAGTAGGCCACGAGAAAATGAGCGTGGGAGACACTATCAATCCAAGACCAAATCGACGAACCATCATAAAGGGACCGCCGAGGAGAAACCTCCGGAAAATAGTACCGTGACGCTGAATTTTCCCAGAGAAATGATAGCCGCCGCACAAAAGCGGGATGATTGGATTCGGACGATAGTACCACTTCAGGAACAAAACGGCCTCCGTCGGAACAATGGCGTATGGGAACTGAAGGTGAAGCCCACGGGTCCGAACGCATGGGTCCCACTCATACCAAGATCCATGAGGGATTGGCTGATCAACCGATGCCACCGAAGTGTGGAGTTCGGTCACACGGGAGTCGAAACCACCAAAAATATGGTGAGGCAATTTGGGATTTGGCCGAACCTAGTGCATGACGTACGCGAGCAAATCAGACTCTGCGGAACGTGCTCCCGACGAAATAAACCACTGGAACCCAAAACGGAAAACCGAACGTCCCCCTTGGTGAACGGAGTTCCAAACGATGCGTTCGCGAACCCGTTCAAGTTCGAACCGCGCACCAAAACCGTGCACCCCTCCGTCCATCCGCCCGAAGGGAACCAAGAAACGCGGGAAAAGGACTTACCTGATGAGAATGAGAAGCCATCCTGCAAAATGAAAACAGGAGGACCGACACCGTCGACACCCCATAACGCCAGACCTCCCGAAGGAACCGTGAAGAAGACTGCCGAACGCACGGGAGCCGTCAAGCGCACAAGCACGCTTAGCGTACCGTTTCGACTCGAAAACCCTGTCGATCGGAATCCGACCTTCAATGAAGAGGGTATCATCCATGCAAACCCACCTCTCAAAGAGGACGATAATGCAGTGGACAATTCCCCAATCAAGAAAAGTCGAAGAGAGACCAACAGCGGCGAACCCAGATACGTGCTGCGCAGACGAGTAACCCCGTTAGATTATCGTCACCTTCACACGGAAGGAAATAAATAACTTACTTACATACTAATAGGACAAACTACCGACAGAAAGAACATATTGTTAACATTGTCATTTTTAGATCCTTCAGATCGCAAAATTTAACATTGGATCCTTCAGATCAAAACACTAACCTGCAAATTATTATCACAAAGGTTACGAATTCTCACGCACATTTTGAACACAATTTACAAGCAAATCAAGGCCGTAAATGTCCCCTTATAAACATTGATCACTT
Organism: Apolygus lucorum; assembly: GCA_009739505.2. Lineage (NCBI taxonomy): Eukaryota > Metazoa > Arthropoda > Insecta > Hemiptera > Miridae > Apolygus > Apolygus lucorum. Next base: position 1,270,335 of record CM019177.2, read on the forward strand.
TTCCTAAGCTGGATGACACATTAGGTTTATCATTTGTTGTAGGAATAAGATGGCGCAGGAGCAAATCGAGGAATGGATTGCGGATGGAGGACCGCCGAACCCCGACCCTATCATTCAGATCCTGAGAGAACGCGTAGGGGAAGAACAGGACAAGGTGTACGACCGTCCCCCTGGGTTCTTAGAAACACCCGAGCCAACACCGACCCCATTTCTGCAACTGGAAAGCTTGCTTAACTACATCCGCTTCACTGACTGCGCGGAGACCCATCTGGCTCGGAGGACAAACTGCCACGCGGCTATGATAGCCAAGTGGATTCCCTCCTACCAGCGGATCATCGAAGAAAGGGATGCCCTCTTGGACCGCCAGCGCGGGTGGACCATGGAGCGTGAACGCCTGGTCCATGAACGCGACGCGGCCCAGGAGGCGCTGGAGAAAGCTTCCGCACAGTTGTCTGCAGAGCCACCTGCGGCGAGGACTGAGGACTCTGAGGCGACCGCACCCGTGACCGCAGAGCCACCTGTGGCGTTGACTGCAGAGGAAAATGCGGAGGAAGCCGATGAACCGACACCCTCCCCTGCTCCAGCCCTGGAGCCAGATGGGGAAGCCAACTCCCCAGCAAGCTCGCCCACCAAGTTGCCAGCGGACGAAAACCGGCGTAACAGATCCTGCCGCATATATTCCTCATCATCTGAGTCAGAGGTGCACTGGATTCCGACCCCAATCCACGAGCAGGAACCGGATCCGGAAGGGGAAACGGCGGATGCCTCCCGCCCGAAGCTCACCGTGCGGCTGACGCGTACCGCCAAGAAGAACAAGCTGACTTGCCCCGTCTGCACGCGTCCGGCATCGAAACTGTATAGTTTCCGATGCCCCGCGTGCAAGGAATTTTGGCATCGGCTGCGCGCCACCTACCACCAAGGGCGACCCATCCCGACCTGCTCACAGGACCACTCAGGGAAGCGCGATCCCATCGGATGCCGAGGCTGCCGGAGATACCGGTATGAGTTGGCCCTCAGGAAGGCACATCCTTCCGTCCCTCTGCCAGTACCCAGTGTCATCTTTGATGACTCTGGCTCACGAAGGGGCGGAGGATGTGAGCCGCAGCTCACGAAAGTGACCCAGCAATAAGGCGGCCGAGCAACCACCACCCTCGCTCCCTTCCCGCCTCTCAGATCAGCAGGATGGAGCGGGCTTGTACCGTCCCCGCTCCAGGGCGCCACCACCATCTCAGGCGCCCACCACCAGAAGCGCTCACGTCGGAGTTGACGTCACCGACCGCCAATCACAAGCCGCCGCGAAGCCCCGCTTGGACGCCTGTTGATGGAGGGTGGGGGCCTCTGGAATCGAAAGATCTAGTCACCGCGTGGAGCGGCCATAACGTCCCCGTCCTTGAAGCTTTCATATCCACGCTCCCTGGCATCAAGTCCGAAACGAAAATCGAACCCTTGTATGCAAAAGTGATCGGATCCCCTCGATACCAGTCTGCCGAGTTAGCCCAGTGCCCACGAGTCTGAGTATTACGAGCCAAACCCCTTCCTCCAACGGTAATCTGTGTGGCAAAAACCGTTCGGACCATTCCCCTCAAGAACTTTACATCGCACCACCTCTGGATTTCCTTCAGGCCCCACCGCTGTGAGTGTAATAACTAATCTATACATTGGCCAATGTAATTGTGTTCAAACTGTGTAGAAAAGTAATAAGTAGAGTCAAGTCAAAAGAACATTTAGAATTTTAGTCAATCAGTCGAGTCAATTTCAAGTTGTGTAAATTCAGTAGAGTCAATCGTCAAGTCATTTGTAAAGTCGAAATAAGAAGGATAATTGAAAGAACGCACAAAATATTTGTAAAACCATTTATTGTTTGTAAATTGTATTTGCTTTGCCAACAACATTTTAACGTAGAGTCAACTTGCTTTTTTATTGCATTAAAATCGTTCCTATTAGTTGTAACATTGCATTTCTTATTTCACTACCTTTATTTCCGTAACAGACAGGTTTTACGTGTGACCGCACTCTTTTCGTGCGATCACACCAGTTAGTGCAAAAATACATCATTTTCGTGCGACGCACCTTTTTAGTGCGTGCACCGTTCACCGTGCACCGTTCACCGTGCACCGTTCTGTTTTTCGTGCACTTAGAAATCCCTTCAAGAAAGCAATTTCAGTCCTTCAGACAAATAACATAATTTAAATAGGTAACAGTATTAGACCCTTCAGGTATAATTTTGAGTATTCAGAGCCTTCAGCTACCTCCGAACCGCTACAGCTGTCTACCAGGTAATTATCTTCAGTTTATCATTTTAATAATAGTAAATTCAATTGCCTATCACTTGTGTCAATATAGCCTCTCAACCTATATTTGGGTCAGTTTCAAAAGGGCTTACTCGAGAATCCTCAATTCAACCGTGAAGCCCAAGCTTACACAATAAAACAATACAAATTACGATGAACGTACTATATCAATCAAAGACACTGTGGAAAAAATTGGTTAACTTCTTCATTCGTCCAATCTGTTTGGTGGGACAGTCCTTCTTCCAACTCTTGTCATGTGCTTTCCTACATGGTCAACTTCTTCGTGATCAGGTTCTTGGTAGTTTCTGTACCTTCGAGGTTTTGGTCCCTTGGTCCTGCCTAAACTCCACTGCCATCTGGATTGCTCGTTTTCAACAGCAATGGGCGAGCCCTTTGGATGGGAGATGTAAGTACACCCGTGGGTGTCCTGAGCTCCAAAACTCTGATTTCGCCATCACGTCCATAACTCACATTCTCCACAACTGCCAGAACCCACTCCAATCTCTTGGAGTTTTCAGACTCAATCAAGACAACCTCACCCTTGGAAGGCTGTTGAGTCAGCTTTCTAGAACTCCATACGAGGTATTCCGATCTAAATCTTTGATGGCGGGTATCTCTCATTATTTGTCGGTAGTACTGCAAGCATAAATAAAAGCAAAACTAAATACCTCAAGATATCTCCCCCGAGCCATGTCCAGCGGGTGCCCGAGGGGTGACGTTTGGTTCTTATAAGTTCGATGAAGTCAGGTCCTTCACCTATCTGGGGAGCTTGGTCACAAATAGAAACCAAGTACAGGAATAATGGCAGGCAGCCGAGCATTTTATGCCAATAAGTAAAGTAAAGTAAACAACCATTTCAGGTTGGGTTTTCGTCCGACTACCATTCCTGGCGTCGCGGACATCATCGGCTGTCTTCCTAAGGGAAGATCAGAATTTGTTCTGATGATTTCGCTCATGGCTTCCCATTGGCCTCACCGCCCTGGGTTGGGACGAGAGGGCGGCGAACCGCGAACAGTCGAAAAAGCGCCGGGCACCCGAGATTTTATTTTAAAATTATTATTGAGAAAGGTGTTCGTCAGGGATGTATCCTCTCTCCATTGCTTTTTAACCTCTACTCCAAAGCAGTTTTTCGGGAGGCTCTTGACGAGGTGCCAGAGAGGGGGGTTGGAGTGAACGGCGTCGTTCTCAATAACCTTCAGTATGCTGACGACACTGTGTTGATTGCTGAGAGCCCGGAGGATCTCCAAGCGATTATGGATGCTGTGGTGCATCATAGCGAGAATAATGGGCTGTCCCTGAATGTAACCAAGACTAAGGTCCTCGTTTTTTCCAAGCAACGAAAAACAGTCAATGTGGCTATCAATGGTACTCGGGTCGAACAAGTTTCTTCATATAAATACCTCGGTGCGCAAGTAAATGAACAATGTGACTGCAAAAAAGAAATTCGAGCGCGTATTGAAATGGCCAGGAGCGCATTTTTTCAAATGAGGAACTTTTTCACGCGCAGAGATCTCTCCTTGGTCCTTCGAATGCGGATGGTACGGTGTTATGTGTTCTCGGTGCTTCTGTATGGCTGTGAAAGTTGGACACTAGATCCCGGGATCGAAAGGAACATCGAAGCTTTCAAGATGTACATATACCGGCCCATGTTGCAAATACCGCGGGTCGAGAAGATCACAAACATTGAGGTGCTCCAACGGATGTCTTAATCCTTGAGCTTTTACTCACGCTGAAAGAGAGGAAGACTCGATACATTGGTCATGTGATGCGCGGTGATTGATACAGCCTCCTCAGATTGATTATTGAGGGTAGAATTCCTGGAAAGCGCTCGGTTGGAAGGAGGAATAATACGTGGCTGAAAGACCTGCGAAGGTGGTATAATTGTTCGTCCATAGAAATATTTAGAGCAGCTACAGATAGGGAGGAGTTAGCCAATTGTATCGCCAACCTTCGATCGGAGATGGCCAATTAAGAAGAAAGAACCCGAGATTTGAACTCACGATCTCCCGCAAGAATCTGTTCGTGTCTCGGACCCAGAATCGCCTCGGCAAACGAGCTCGGCTATCTGCACCACAACTCGGCTATCCGCACCACACATTTTATGCCAATATAAAACTATTCAAGAGCTGTGTGATCTCCAGATCAACGAAGATGAGGCTATATAGATCCCTGGTGCAGCCTGTGGTTTGTTATGGATTGGAGGCTTGGACCATGCGGGCTGAGGATGAGGCTAGACTGCGGATATTCGAGAGAAGGATTATAAGAAGGATCTATGGAGCGGTCAGAGATGGCCAAGGGTGGAGAGCAAGACAGAATGCAGAAATTGATGAATTATTAAAACATGAAGACACAGTCCGATTCATCAAAGCTGGGCACACCAATGGCTGGGACATGTTGACCGCATGCCAGTGAAGGCCTGGCCAAGAATGATGCTGCGAGCTAGGATGGAAACTAGAAGACGAAGAGGTCGTCCTTGGAGTCGCTGGCTTGATGATGTCTTGAAGGACCATGCCTGATGGCGGAAGGGAGTTTGGGAGGCCAAGGGCCACATCGGCCTGTAGTGCTGAGTAGTTAGTACTGCAAGCGCTGATGAAGGTTAGTTTCTTCATACATGTCTCAGTCTGGACAATCTATTTTATGCAAATCCTGAAGAAACATCGCTGGTGTTAATGGTACTGGGTCATTAACATTTTCTGAAGATGAAGTCAGAAGTCTGTAATTTATTTGTGCCTCACAATCACAAATTATGGTGTATAATTCATCCAAGTCCACAGCCACACGATCCAAAGTTCTTTTCAATAAACTCTTCAAAATTTCAATCAACTTCTCCCAGAACCCAACCAGGGTGCCGCAGAGGGGCTGAATTTCCATTCAATCCTTTCACAGGAACTACATGTTGCAATAACCTCCCAATCCAACTCAGCAATGGGGTATTTCGGTGGGTCGGAAATTAAGGGTTTTGACCTCAAATTTGGATTCAGCACCCTTGAAAACCTATATACTCCAACTTTAAGCCCAATGATACTATAACATGTGGTAGAAAAATTAATTAAAGAGATCACACGTTTGAAAAAGGCGGGCCGCTATAAATGCACACACACTAGTCAAGGACTACGCTGCGGACTGCCCCGCGCGCGCGTGTGAGTAGAATGTTGTAGTATCCAAGAGGGGTTTCTGTGCATGGATACTTTTTCAAAGACAGTTGGCTAGCTACGTCACGATTGGCTAGCTACGTCACACCATTCAAATCTTCAACTTTCCTTAGCTTCTCTGATTTTTTAAAAACATTTTCTCGACAAACAGACCCGATTACCGTTATTCCTGAGCCATACTCTTTTGAAAAAAAAAAATGAAAAAAATTGACCGAAATACCCCATTCTGCGCCGTGGAAGTTTCGTCCATTATCAGTATAAATAATATCAGGTTGGCCTCTTCTGAAATGGGGCAATGCAAGTGTAATACCTAGTTTTCCTAGCGATGGCCGATGGATTATCTTTGAAATGAAAACTGATATTACAAAGATCTTGCGCTTATGGACTAGTATGTTCTCTAGTGCACTTACCGTGTTTCGGATCAATGGTTTGCAGTTGGTAGCGGAAGGCGTTGATGTTCGTTGACTAGGTGAGTCCCTTTGGAAACACCGAAAAACAATATTCTTCGTCTGAAGTTTACCAGGTAAGTATAATTTGACTCTTTATTGCGTTATTGTGTATAATTTGCTTGGTTGATCAACATTAACTCTTTTCCTTTGTTTCAGGTTCTTCAAGACTCAGGTAAGTGAATTTACGTTCTGCAATCTACAAGTGACTCTACTTTTACTTCGATCAAGGTAAGTTATTCAGGTAAGTATTTTATTAATAGACGTAATTTCTGATCCTATTACGCTCCAGGAAACTGCTCAGGTAAGTATTCAAAAGTCAGAACGCCAGTTCAGGAACAAAAGGTAAAAATCTCTATTTAAACGAAAAATACTTTGAACATTCAATAAATGGCATAAAAACGTCTTAATCTCAATGACTTTAACTTCAGAATTATCAAGGTAAGTAATAAAGATAGGTCCCTGATGGGGTTAACCTATATCTGTCCACGTGGTGGGTTGTTACCAAACACCACGAGATCGAGAACAAGAACACGGTGTTACGAAACACCACGAGATCGATAACATCAACTAAAAGTCCCTTTTGGACATCAAAATACAAGAAAATCTATACCTAGGAGGAACTCCAAAGCAACAATTAATACAAAATGAAATTAGTTTACCGGTTTTGACTATTATGAGAGAGAGAGTTCGTGGGGATGGTCCAGGTGGAAATGCGGCGGTCGTCCAGAATCTTCGTGGAGTACTTGGGAGGGCGCAATCGTACACCAATGTATCCAGGCTCGAGGATCTGGTTGCGAATTATCAATCGGTGACTCTAATTGACTTCACTTGTCATAAAACTGTCTTTCACTATTCCTGCTGCCTCACAGCTTGCTAACACTGATACATACTTCTGGGTGAGTGCTCGATCAAGACACGACTAAGGTCTTCAAGATGGCGTTGCCCTCAGCCGTGTCCCCCCCTACGCGACCTTCCCCCACCTGGCTACTCTTTTGCACTGGCCTGGATGGTGCTGCCGCCTGGTAGTGGCCGCGGTCCCTCCACTTCCATGTGATCCTCTGTGCATGGAAGGCTTCTCTTCAGGATCAACTTGGGTATGGATCTGGTGGAGTTCTGTGGTGATGGATCACCACACTCCTCCCTTCTCAAGAGGCCGATGTCCTCATCGGCTTTCTTCCGTCCCTCCGGGGTCACTGGGGGCAGAGGCAGCGGCAGGTTGGGACGCGATTCTATCAGCGCCTGCTCATAACGCCATCGGCGGCATCCTGTACAATCTGCAGGTCTGGCCTTTCGGTGTTCCCGGAGTTTGCATGGCATCGGGTGGTCTGGATGGCCCATCGGAAACTTCTTGCACCTCGTCACCAGTCGGTTCCAGAATGTCTTACAGCTTTGGCAGCGAAATCCGGTTATTACCCTGTCTGGCTTTCCGCAGATGGGGCAATCGCTCAAAACGAGCCTCGGCGTCAAGTCCATCGCGCTGGTCTGGTCCTTCTGTGATATTGGTGAGAACGGTGGGGCGGTATCCTCTTTGGGTCCCAAGCCCTTTTCCTCGTCCTCGCAATCCATTTCCGACTCCTTTCCTGAGAGCTCGGGTGTCGACGTCTGGTGTGTCAGTGGCAACGGCTTTCCGATCGGGTGGGATTCGCCCTCCGTCCAGGTGTCGTCTCCATCCTCCTCTGCGCCCAGCCTCTCCCGCAACGTCTGCATTTGGTGTCTGAGTATGGCGACTTCCCTTATGACGGCTGGTGGAGGCTGAGACTCTGACAAGGTTGTGGTTCGTAGACAGTCCGCCAGCTGGGTTATGCAATTCATGACGATTGCCAGCTGTCGCGGCTTCCCCTCGAGCAGTCCGACAGTCCCTCCGATGACGATCATCGCTTCCACAGTTCCATCTCGGTCTTCGGCTCCTCCCTCCAGTTGTCCTATCACCCTATCTACTCCGGTCGCAGTCATGGCAGCCTAGTCAGTTCCTCCTGCAACAGAATATGGCCGTAGTCACCACTTTTGTCAAACTCTTTTGAAACTCGCATCCTTTCCTCTCATCCTCAGGTTGTCCCTAGACTTCCTACTCTCCCAACGACCTCCCTCGGGCAACAAGATCCCGTCGGACAATGGCGACCGCCCGAACCCGGAGTTCTCCCCATCTCGGCCCGAATCGGTCCGACCAACGTCGTGGCTCCCCTCCCTCTCAACATAGGTCAAAGGTATTCCGGATAAACATCTCCAGGTAAGTTTCTTTTAACTTTTAATCATTATTGTTTATAATTTACATATTTATTCTTTACTAATTTATACATGTATTATCTTTTCTCTTTTTGTAATTAACTTTTGTTTTATTTATTTACAGGTACATGCAGGACTCGGACCTACACTGCCCTCCTTAGCTAAAACGTCCTATGTCCATTTTTCAAGTTTCGAGAAAATCGCGTTTTAGTTTCGGCTTCTGCGCCACCCAAACCATTGAAGCTTGAGATATCGTTTTTTGACCATCACCTCTCAAATCTATTCCCCTGTTTTGCCAGTGTATGAACAAATCTTGAAAACTCGTTGCCTGGCCTGTATTAGGTCATTTATGGAAAACATTTGGACATAGGACGTTTTAGCCTAGTACCCATGGACATAGGACAGCTTATAACAGTGTGACGCTAGCTTATAATGTCTTATGTCCATTGATTTTCGAGTATTATTTCAAAAATTTAGCTCAAACTCAAGGTTTTCGGCGACAATCAATTTCTTTGAAGGATCTACCAAGGAGAGGTAGAGGAATCTACCATATCAAGGATATCACGTGAAGGTGATATGCGAGTTACTTACCGTAGGAAGGATTTTGAGGTTATCCATTAAAAATATGTACGTACTAGTAACCTGCTGCAGCTCTAGATCATTAATTATAACTGGATAGATGAATATGAGATGAAGTTAACCTGAAGATTAAATAATTTTGTCGCTTGTATCAAGTACATTTTTGCTTCCGAGTCTACCGAAGTAGCGGAAGCTTTGTTTTCACTTTTCAAGGACGAAAAAAAAGTTCTCCAAAATCAAAATTTTCACTCGCGTTTTGCGTTTTAGACCTTCCTGAACAATTTTGGTTCCGTGTCTGTCTGTCTGTGATGAATTCCTTGTAACGCGCATAACTATACGAAGTTATTGTCCAATTTCTAAGTAATTTTCAGGGATTGTGCGGATTGGTGTGTAGACGGTCCCCTATGAAAATCATCATCCTCGAACTGATAGAAGCGACTGCGCATGCGCAAACGTGAATTCCTTGTAATGGCCATAACTTCTACATTTTCCATCCGATTTCAATGAAATTTTCAGGGATGTTACAGATTAGTGATTAAATGGTCCCCTATGAAAATCATCACCTTCGTACTGATAGTAGTCACTGCGCATGCGCAAACGTGAATTTCCTTGTAACAGCCATAACTTCCACATTTTTCACCTGATTTCGATGAAATTTTCAGGGAATATGTGGATTAGGTTGTAGATGGTCCCCTACGAAAATCATCATCCCCGGACTGATAGAAGCAACTGCGCATGCACAAACGTGAATTCCTTGTAACGGCCGTAACTTCCACATTTTCCATCCGATTTCAATGAAACTTTCAGGGATGTTACAGATTAGTGTTTAGATGGTCCCCTATGAAAATCATCACCCCGGACTGATAGTAGCCGATGCGCATGCGCGAACGTGAATTGCTAACAGCCATAACTTCCACATTTTCTACCCGATTTCGATGACATTTCCAGGGATTACGCGGATTAGGTTGTAGATGGTCCCCAATGAAAATCAAGACCTTAAAATTTACAGTAGCCTCTGCGAATGCGCAAACGTAAAATCCTTGTAACAGCCGTACATTTGTCGCTCTCGCGTGTGACGTGAGAATCTCAAATCCCATTCAACCAACCCCTTTATAGATCAGTGAGCAATGCTCTGGACTCCCACTCAAGCTAAACAGTTTTTTTGATCCAATCACTACGCACTTACATTTTTCGTCCGAATTTGATGAAATTTTCTAGGATTGTCCAGTTTTGGCGTGTAGATGGTCCCCTATGAGGGTAGTGGAAGGTACTTAGAGACTGTTGTTTTGAGATTAACTACTATGCATCGGATCATCTATACAATCGGGTTATGGATACGAGGAAGCTATGTGCCACACCCACTTGGCATTCTGACTAGGATCCATTCCGTGGATAAATAAAATTTATTATCTACGAGAATATTTAATCACAAAAACTCGCTAGATAACGTTTTGTACAAGACAGAGGAGGTTTACTTAGTTACTACAGAGGTTTACTTAGTTTACTACAGAGGTTTACCTTAGTGAGAAGATGACTTGCCGCTCTTTTGTATTCTTATCTGATAAGTATTGTTGTTGTTGTAAACATTTCATTGGTCTTGAACAGGCTAGAACGTCCTATGTCCGTGATATTCTCACAACGGACATTTTAGCCTAGTACTATCAACTTTTCTAATGCCGTGTACTAAGCTAGAACGTCTTATGTCCCTGATTTTCCTCTCCATAGGACGTTTAAGCCTAGTAGGACTTGATTAGGACGTTTTAGCCTAGGATGGGTATGTGAAACTTGATAAATGGACATAGGACAAATCGATTATTGAAGCCTTTTCTGTTGACATAGGGGGTTCTAGCTTAGCTCAAAAGGTGCGCCTGATCGAGAGCTACAACACGGTGTCCTCATCTCAAAAAGTGCAAAAATGGACATAGGACGTTCTTACTAAGGAGGGCAGAGTTGGTGTTGATCGAAATGTATGACATTTTGCTTAATTCGATGAAAACTGGGCAGTATCTTCAAGAGGGACAGTTATCGTTATTTTCACAAAAGGTACTTCAGGACCTGAGAAACAACTTGCAAAGAATAATATTGTGATGAAATAAACAAGAACTATTATTAAGGGGCACAATTCTTTGGAAAACCCAACACCATGGTCAATAATTTACCTTTTAAACAGTATTCAATTACTATTAATTATAAGGTGTGTTCAATAGAAGAAATTTGTTAGGAAATGAAGGAAAAAGATAGAAAACTCGCGAGACGAACTTGACATGGTAAATAGAATATAATAACAACAAAAAATAAAATCACACACAAAGGTCACAATGCCTCGATACCCTTGGAAATGATCAATTTTATAACACAAGCAAAACCGCTTGGAGCGCTAGCATACATTCTCCCGCCAAATTTTCAACAAAGTACTTGAAAATTGTACATGACAAATTACGATGAACGTACTATATCAATCAAAGACACTGTGGAAAAAATTGGTTAACTTCTTCATTAGTCCAATCTGTTTGGTGGGACAGTCCTTCTTCCAACTCTTGTCATGCGCTATCCTACATCAACTTCTTCGTGATCAGGTTCTTGGTAGTTTCTGTACCTTCGAGGTTTTGGTCCCTTGGTTCTGCCAAAACTCCACTGCCATCTGGATTGCTCGTTTTCAACAGCAATGGACGAGCCCTTTGGATGGGAGATGTAAGTACACCCGTGGGTGTCGTGAGCTCCAAAACTCTGATTTCGCCATAACGTCCATAACTCACATTCTCCACAACTGCCAGAACCCACTCCAATCTCTTGGAGTTTTCAGACTCAATCAAGACAACCTCACCCTTGGAAGGCTGTTGAGTCAGCTTTATAGAACTCCATACGAGGTATTCCGATCTAAATCTTTGACGGCGGGTATCTCTCATTATTTGTCGGTAGTACTGCAAGCATAAATGAAAGCAAAACTAAATACCTCAAGATATCTCCCCCGAGCCATGTCCAGCGGGTGCCCGAGGGGTGACGTTTGGTTCTTATAAGTTCGATGAAGTCAGGTCCTTCACCTATCTGGGGAGCTTGGTCACGAATAGAAACCAAGAACTGGATGAGATATGCTCACGAATAATGGCAGGCAGCCGAGCATTTTATGCCAATAAGTAAAGTAAAGTAAACAACCATTTCAGGTTGGATTTTCGTCCGACTGCCATTCCTGGCGTCGCGGACGTTATCGGCTGTCTTCCTAAGGGAAGATCAGAATTTGTTCTGATGATTTCGCTCATCGCATCCCATTGACCTCACCGCCCTGGGTTGGGACGAGAGGGCGGCAAGCCGAAAAAGCGCCGGGCACCCAAGATTTTACTTTAAAATTATTATTGAGAAAGGTGTTTGTCAGGGATGTATCCTCTCTCCATTGCTTTTTAACCTCTACTCCGAAGCAGTTTTTCGGGAGGTGCCAGAGAGGGGGGTTGGAGTGAACGGCGTCGTTCTCAATAACCTTCGGTATGCTGACGACACTGTGTTGATTGCTGAGAGCCCGGACGATCTCCAAGCGATTATGGATGCTGTGGTGCATCATAGCGAGAGTAATGGGCTGTCCCTGAATGTAGCCAAGACTAAGGTCCTCGTTTTTTCCAAGCAACGAAAAACAGTCAATGTGGCTATCAATGGTACTCGGGTCGAACAAGTTTCTTCATATAAATACTTTGGTGCGCAAGTAAATGAACAATGTGACTGCAAAAAAGAAATTCGAGCGCGTATTGAAATGGCCAGGAGCGCATTTTTTCAAATGAGGAACTTTTTCACGCGCAGAGATCTCTCCTTGGTCCTTCGAATGCGGATGGTACGGTGTTATGTGTTCTCGGTGCTTCTGTATGGCTGTGAAAGTTGGACACTAGATCCCGGGATCGAAAGGAACATCGAAGCTTTCGAGATGTACATATACCGGCGCATGTTGCGGGTACCGTGGGTCGAGAAGATCACAAACATTGAGATGCTCCAACGAATGTCTAAATCCGTTGAGCTTTTACTCACGCTGAAAAAGAGGAAGACTCGATACATTGGTCATGTGATGCGCGGTGATTGATATTGACAGCCTCCTCAGATTGATTATTGAGGGTAGAATTCCTGAAAAGCGCTCGGTTGGAAGGAGGAATAATTCGTGGCTGAAAGACCTGCGAAGGTGGTATAATTGTTCGTCCATAGAAATATTTAGAGCAGCTACAGATAGGGAGGAGTTAGCCAATTGGATCGCCAACCTTCGATCGGAGACGGCGAATTAAGAAGAAAGAACCCGAGATTTGAACTCACGATCTCCCGCAAGAATCTGTTCGTGTCTCGGACCCAGCATCGCCTCGGCGAACGAGCTCGGCTATCTGCACCACAACTCGGCTATCCGCACCACACATTTTATGCCAATATAAAACTATTCAAGAGCTGTGTGATCTCCAGATCAACGAAGAAGAGGCTATATAGATCCCTGGTGCGGCCTGTGGTTTGTTATGGATTGGAGGCTTGGACCATGCGGGCTGAGGATGAGGCTAGACTGCGGATATTTGAGAGAAGGATCATAAAAAGGGTCTATGGAGCGGTCAGAGAGGGCCAAGGGTGGGGAGCAAGACAGAATGCAGAAATTGATGAATTATTAAAACATGAAGACATAGTCCGATTCATCAACGCTGGGGGCACCAATGGCTGGGACATGTCGACTGCATGCCAGTGGAGGCCTGGCCAAGAATGATACTGCGAGCTAGGATGGCAACTAGAAGACGAAGAGGTCGTCCTCGGAGTCGCTGGCTTGATGATGTCTTGAGGGACCTCCGGGTGGTGGGATTGCAGAGGTCTCAGGTGGGTGATTGTGGGAGTTTGGGAGGCCAAGGGCCACATCAGCCTGTAGTGCTGTGTAGTTAGTTAGTTAGTACTGCAAGCGCTGATGAAGGCTAGTTTCTTCATACATGTCTCAGTCTGGACAATCTATTTTATGCAAATCCTGAAGAAACATCACTGGTGTTAATGGTACTGGGTCATTAACATTTTCTAAAGATGGAGTCAGAAGTCTGTAATTTATTGTAATTTATTTGTGGATCGTGCGGCTTTGGACTTGGGTGAATTATATTATGGTGTATAATTCACCCAAGTCCAAAGCCGCACGATCCAAAGTTCTTTTCAATAAACTCTTCAAAATTTCAATCAACTTCTCCCAGAACCCACCCGACCAGGGTGCCGCAGAGGGGCTGAATTTCCATTCAATCCTTTCACAGGAACTACATGTTGCAATAACCTCCCAATCCAACTCAGTAATTCTGCGCAGTGGAAGACTCTTCTGAAATGGGGCAATGCAAGCAAGAATGATCAGTGGAAAGTGAAGGAGCGATCTCCAAATGAACAGCTTTGAAATTAGCGCAGATGAAGAGGCAAATCCACACCTTACCACCATCTCGAAGATACGAGGGGCCTGCATAATCCAATCCAGTAATCTCAAATACTTAGGAGTGCCTAACGGTTGTTTCTGGTAGTGGTGGCGACTCAATATCGAATCGTTGGCTTGAAAATTTGTGCTGCCCATCCACAACATCTCTAACTATATGTAAAAGGCCGCTCCCTACGCTGGAGGGAGAAGAAGGGAGAACAAACAAGGCGGAAGATACCTTTCCCCGATTACTGGGTTCGCTATATTTACCTAAAATGGGGAGCCTAACGGGGCGGGATAAGCCTGCCCGGGAACTAACGGAATATGGGGGGCACAGCAAAAGTGGGACTTACGAGCGGCCCACGAACTACCCTATTCACTAAAGCTACCCTAATACCAGTCCGTACAATGAGCCCTAAAACTAACAACCCCAAAAGGTGACATCTGCGGTACTTACAGCTTCTTTAATGTAGCCGTCCGACGGGGTACTGCGCGAGCGAGTCTGCGGACGTACGGGTTGGGGAAGTGCGCGAGGGAACCGCGGGAAACTGTTGTGACAATTTGTGCACAGGGGAACTAAGTGCTCGGGGCTTTCCGAGGTAGCAGGGTGACTTTCCTGGTACCTCCCGGTCCGAATCCAAACCTCCGAATGCCCAGCTCCACTGGACCGACCAGGGTTCAACCCGAGGGCAATCGCCCAGAGGTCCCGCACCGTCAGCAATAAACGGTGACAGATCGCCGCCGAGTTGCACAATCCGGGACTGTTTGTAAATAAACAGCCCCGCACTTCCCTGAACCGCCCGACCGCCAATACCCCGAGGAACCAAGAAATTCACAACTAGGAACTAACTCTAATCCTACCTAACTTACAACTTAACACTAGCTAATTCTAACACCGCCTACCACACTATATGATTCCACATCAATCACAGGCGAAGGACTTCTTCTCAGTGTGAGTATTCAAGTGGCCCTCCAAATCTAAAGGCCCTGTAATCACAAAACCACTCTGGTGTGAGAAGTATTTTGCCTCTAGAGTTGTCCTGGCTGTGGACAACTGTAATGGGGAATTTGCCTCACAAATTTTAATTTTTTGAAAGAGGGTTCTCTGATATGGAAGAAAACCCTAGGTTTTAATTTGAATCACATTATTTGAGTAGTTTATCAAAGATTATTAGTCTTCACCTTCTCTTATTTAGTTTCTATATTTGAATCACATTATATGAGTGGATCGTTTCATGTGGTCACAAGGGTGCCTACAACTCTACCTGTTGACATTCTCTGACACTATTTACCAAAACTCCTTTTACGCTTCGTCAGAGCACAGTTTTGTGGGAGAAACCCCAGGGAGTGACGTAATAAGTTTTCCTCGATCTTCGCAGTGTTTTTTGACACCGCTTCACTTTTATAGGCATTATTGTAATAAATAGAAAGTTTGGTTTATCTAAATTTGGAATTCGACTTATAATCAATTATCAATCTAGTGGCTTGGTTGAGAATCAATCCCACCGCTGCCACCAAATGTAATAGGTGAAAATTCGTTTGGTTTATAAAATTGATTCGCTTCGAACTTGAATAGTTCGAAATTACGGAACTGGAAATAACTTACAGAGTGAAATCTGTTGAAAGTGAAATCGACGATGTTACGGCAACATGTCGTATGACCATATATGGGCGTATTGAGTTTTTCATACCACTGGATTCGTATTTTCGTGGGGAATCGATCGGTATTATTAAAAATTCGGTTGGTAGCCTTGAAACCGCCAATAATAGCGATAGAGCAACACTGCGTATGAAGAGGTATGTTATCTACAAGTCGTATCAACCCTAGAATTTCAGACAACATGTCGTATATTGCTGATTTTCCTAAAAGTCAGATTTTATTCTAAAAAATTCATGTGAAAGGCTTCGCTACTTATACCGAAGTACCTAGGAAACAAAATTGATTATTTTGAGAATAATGGTTACGTTGTAAACAGTTTTTTGTGTCTCCTGAAAAGTTGTCCCAAACTTGATAGGACATGTTGCCGTAACATCGTCGAAATAGGCAATTCTCAACCTAGTTAATTACTGGTAGGGCGTAGGTAGGCTTACTGGAATGATGAAAATGAGATTATTTATATAATTATGCTTTCTAATAAAATTTACTGTTATTGTTGACAATGCCTATTTCTATGATTCTACTCCTAGTCCCTTTTTATTTACTTTATGTTTACTATAAATTCCTAGGAATCTCTCAGGTAGAAGGGTATCATGAACTGAAGGTTCGTGAGGTCAATACTCCTACCTAACGATTGAAATTCCTGAGAGGTATGCTGCCACCACCCTGGGTCGTATTCGGACACAGGGAATTACCAAACCTTTTTACCTGCAATGTACCTTGTAGGAGTTAAAGAGGTCAACTGCTGAAATGAGTAACTACAGGTTAACACGAAGGGTTTTTATTCAGAAAAATGTACAGGTATTATACCGTGAAGCGGATTTGACTAATTGCTCTGAAGGAGCTGACTTTCGCAAAATATCGAGATATATGCTTTAAAGTACTTCAATATTTTCCACACGTTGTTATTTCGTAAATTATAATATGAATTTCAATATAAATCTTCTTTCTTATGCTAAGGTTGACTTAGACTTCAAGGACTTTACTTTACAATACAAATTGACTTATAACTAACTTCTACTTCGACTTTCTTTACTTTATGTTACAATTTTTACAGGTTTTCAGTTGCTTTTATACTTTTTTACTTGACAGGACAGTTTTATAGAGGGGGATGGTTGCCAGATTTTATTGAGAAGTAAGCGCTTACTAGGGGTCTGAGGGAATGGGCTTACCCTTAAGCCGAGCTTGGATTCAATGAATCTCCGTAGCAGGTAAGTTGTCCAGGGCCTCTTCCTAGAAGGCTGTAGAAGGGGGTGCTGGGAATCGATGCAGATTTGCCTCGGTTCGGAGTTCAATCGCCATTCTGGGTCGATCTGGTGGCGTAAAAGGAGAAGGCGGTAGTGCTGTAGAATCCTGGGCCGTGGCTAGACAGGATAGTACCAAACACTAACTGGCGGGTAGACACTTCCGACTATTAAATGTGAATGTTCGCACTTGGATCACCACCGGTACGTTCTCAGTTCGTAAGGTCTCGTTAAAGGGAGAAGGGGATGAGTCGTGCAGCTAGGTTCAAAACACCATTGAGACGCGTGACTGTAGACTGAAGGTGGCGGGAGGGGGAAGGCCCTTTTATCTTCTCGGCCATCTTGGAAATTGGAGATGGGAGGGTCCCAATGGTTTCGCGCTCGGTGTCTTGAGTTGCTGTGGCGGACATCGATGTTCGGTTTGCGTGTTGCTTGGCGAGTGGAAGTATGGAAGTAGACAGTACATGGAGATTTGTTGTGCCTGAGGGGCGCTGTAATAAACTGGCTGATTACATTATCTTCTACGGTAATTGTTTTCCTGGAGTTGAACGTTATTCTAGGGCCCTATTATAGAATTTGACTTGAAATTCCAGACTATAAAATTGAGACAAATTCTCCATTACATCTGTCACTCCCCACTGTGTGTAAAGAAAATGTACTTTTTCTCTTGATCAGCAAGAGGGATCAGGGTTTATCCTTCTTGTGAGTAGACATGTGACGTTTCAGATGTTCTGACCGAGTAGTTCTGTAATCACAGCTATTACAGGAATAGGTTTTTCTCTCCAGTGTGAGTAGACATGTGACGTTTCAGATGTTCTGACCGAGTAGTTCTGTAATCACAGCTATTACAGGCATAGGGTTTCTCTCCAGTGTGAGTAGACATGTGCTCCTTCAGACTTTCTTTACGTGCAAATCTGTTGTCACATACATCACAGGCGTAAGGCTTCTCTCCAGTATGGGTCTTCATGTGCCTCTTCAGAGCTCCTTGATGAGCAGACTGATAATCGCATGTCCTACAGGCATAAGGTTTCTGACCAGTGTGAGTGCGCATGTGGGTATTCAGAGATCCTTGATATGCAGACCGGTAATCACATATACTACAGGCGAAGAGCTTCTCCCCAGAGTGAGTAATCATGTGGTTCCTCAGAGCTCCAAGCTGCGAGGCTCTGTAATCACAGCTATTACAGGCATATGGCTTCTCCCCAGTGTGAGTGCGCGAGTGCCTCTTCAGAGCTACTGGATATGCAGTTCGGTAATCACACGTAGTACAGGCATAAGGTTTCTTCCCAGTGTGAGTGCTCATGTGGTTTTTCAAATCTCCTGCCTGCGAGGCTCTGTAATCACAGATGTTACATGCATAGGGTCTCTCCCCTGTGTGTGTCCTTATGTGTTTCTTCAAATCTCCTACCATCGAGCTTCTGTAATCACATCTACCACAGGCATATGGCTTCTCCCCAGTGTGACTATACATGTGACGCTTCAGGTTCTCTGGTTGGATAGATCTGTAATCACATTTATCACAAGCGTAGGGCTTCTCCCCAGTGTGTGTTAACATGTGGTTTTTCAGACCTTCTTTATGTGCAAACCTGTTATCACACTTATCACAGGGGTAGGGCTTCTCCCCAGTGTGAGTACTCATGTGCTTTTTCAGAGCTGCTTGGTATGCAGATCGGAAATCACATGTACCACAGGCATAGGGTTTCTCTTCAGTGTGACAACCCATGTGTTTCCTCAAACTTCCTAGCTGCGAGGCTCTATAATCACAGCTATCACACGCATAGGGCTTCTCCCCAGTGTGTATACGTAAGTGGGTCTTCAAATTTCCTGCCTGAGAGGCTTTGTAATCACATAGATGACACGCGTACTGCTTCATTCCCGTGTGAGTGTGCAGGTGCCTCTTCAGAGCTGCCCGATGTGCAGACCGGTAGTCACATCTATCACAGGCATAGGGCTTCTCCCCAGTGTGTGTCCTTTTGTGTCTCTTCAAATCTCCTACATGCGAGGCTCTGTATTCACAACTATCACATGAAAAAGTTTTCCGATTCTTCAATTTACTCGGTGGTTCTGCCTCTGACAACTTCTGTATTTCAATTGATTCTTGCAGAACGTCGCTGTCAGGAATATCACCGAGTGGGTCAGCAGGTGATTTGTGCTCTTGTTCTATTATAGGAAACCCCTCAACATCATCATTCATTCTCAGGTTGTTTCCTATCTCCTCTTCGACGTGTTCATCCCCGATCAGTACTTCTTGTTTGAGCATCACAGCTTCTTCCATCACCAAATCCACTTCAATCGCCTCTCCTTCTTTCATCATAGATCCCTGCAGAACCTCACAGTCAGAAACATCACCGAGTGGGTTACCAGTTGAATTGTGATCTTGTTCGATCATCGGATACCCCTCAACTTCATTTTCCACTCTCTCGTTGTTTCCAACCCCCTCTTCGACGTTCCCATCACCTATCAGTACCTCATGCTTGATCAACAACACTACTTCAGTCGCCTCTCCTTCTTCCATCGGCTCTTCTTTCACCACAATTTCTTCTTCCATCACTTCACAAAACACCCCTTTATATAGCGTAAATTGTTATACGTTAACACTCACCCGAATAAACATTATAGAGAAAGAAAAGGTAAACATCGACGGAAACCCCGAAAACTGACAGAAGGAATATTCTTCTTCTTCTTCTTCTACTTCCAAGTTAAATGTCCTGGCCGCAGCCATGAAACAACAACCATGAAAGAATATTGATGATTGATATTTGATAAGGTCTCATTGACGAAACAAGAAGGATCCATGTCATCCATGTCCTCACCGCACATCCATGCTCCTTGGTGGAGGGGGCATTGCTTCTCAGGCCACACCCACCTTCCTCGTACTGATTGGTTCCAATAATATGCCACTTTTGCTTCCGAGTCTACCAAGGTAGCAGAAGCTTTGTTTTCACTTTTCAAGGGCGAAAAAAAAAAGTTCTCCAAAATCAAAAATTTCACTCGCGTTTTGCGTTTCAGACCTTTCTGAACAATTTTGGTTCAGTGTCTGTGTGTCTGTCATGAATTCCTTGTAACGCGCATAACTATACGAAGTTATTGTCCGATTTCAATGAAATTCTCAGGGATTGTGCGGGTTGGTGTGTGGACGGTCCCCAATGAAAATCATCATCCCCGGACTGATAGAAGCGACTGCGCATGCGCAAACGTGAATTCCTTGTAACGGCCATAACTTCTACATTTTCCACCGATTTCAATGACATTTTCAGGGATGTTACAGATTAACTTGTTTTGATGTTTTGAGATTAACTACTATGCATCGGATCATCTATACAATCGGGTTGTGGACACGAGGAAGCTATGTGCCACACCCACTTGGCAGACGTTTTTCATCAGTGACGAGTCTTTATGGTTCTTGGATCTTTAGTTCCATTTCAAATAAAAATAAACGTGAAGACATAAAAAATAAAAATAAAATAAAACAAACAAGTTGGAGTTGCAAAGCCAGCTATGTTGACAGTAGGTTGCAAGATCAAATTATTCTTTAAAAATACAATTGATGAATATTTTCAGCCATCCACTTTCTTCCTTTTTACATTGTACAGAACAATGTATGTAAATAAACTGGTTTGTCAATATGTTCTAGTAATCCGGTATTTTCACTTTTCAAGGACGAAAAAAAAAAGTTCTCCAAAATCAAAATTTCCACTCGCGTTCTGCGTTTTAGACCTTTCTGAACAATTTTGGTTCCGTGTCTGTCTGTCTGTCATGAATTCCTTGTAACGCGCATAACTGTACGAAGTTACTGTCCGATTTCTATGAAATTTTCAGGGATTGTGCGGGTTGGTGAGTAGACGGTCCCCTATGAAAATCATCATCCCCGGACTGATAGAAGCGACTGCGCATGCGCAAACCTGAATTCCTTGTAACGGCCATAACATCTACATTTTCCATCCGATTTCAATGAAATTTTCAGGGATGTTACAGAATAGTATTTAGATGGTCCCCGATGAAAATCACCACCTTCGGACCGATAGTAGCCACTGCGCATGCGCAAACGTGAATTTCCTTGTAACGGCCATAACTTCCACATTTTCCACCCGATTTTGATGAAATTTTCAGGGATTATGTTGTAGATAGTGTGAGCCCCTGCTCACTGATAACACCTAAGTGACGGGGCTGAGGTAAGCCAGTACCTCCCTTCCTGGACCCCAAGATGCCGCCTCCACAGAGCCACCTGCGGCGAAGGACTGTGGGGGGGGTAATCTGGGCCAGTTCCGAGAGGCGTGGTCCGCCCCCCTACTGGAAGGACGCCAAACACCACCAAAGGCGTCCGAGTCGACTTCCACCATGACTCTGGGGGTGGAACATACCACCAGTGACGACCTCAGCAGCAAACCCTCAGCTTAGCCGAATGGCAACCTGGGTGGTCGAGAAGGCAGAGGCTGACGTCACCGACTGGAGGGGGAAACGCCTGGATACTGCAGTATTCTGAAGCGGCCAACACACCGTCCCCAACTGCGCAACTAGTAGGTCCCGGCCGAACGTTTCCTGAATGCTAGTTGAGTAAGTCCAGGCTGAAAGTCATCCCCCTTCTCGAAAGTCAGCGCGAGTAAAACCCCTGAACTGTTGAGTCGTATCCCCCAAAATCTCTGTACGGATCAAGAAGACAACCGTCTGGAGAACCCTCTTCAAAACCAACACTTCATCGTCGAGGATACCTTAGGGCCCAACACGTGAGTGCACAAACTAATTCTAACTACTTTTTGGACAAAATTGGTTAGGCAGGTGAAATAAAACAGTGATTAGAAAGTAACATTTAATAGTAAAATTTGGTAAAGTTGAATCGTAAAATTGTTATTCAAAAGGACACGAGACACGGTGAGAACATGGATTGTAAAACTGATTGAGAAAGATAAAATTGATTGTATTGTTAGCTACGGAACCTTTGCGGAGAATATTCTTGTCATTTTCATTGATCTCCTTAAATTCAAATTGTGTAAAACGAACATATGCCCTTCAGGCTTGTATCATTTCCCTTCCAATTTATGTTTATGTAATAAACACTTGTTTCCTGGTATTCTACTCCATATCTGTGTTGTTTCTCAGTTCATCCTGCAGTCTCTCAGCTAAAACTCACTAGAGGTAGAAATAAAACCATTTAAATTCACTTTATTCTTTCTTTGAAGTCAGACCCATCAGGTCGTGTCCTTAGGACACATTTTGTCGAGAACACGTCCACAAGGACGATCAGGTTAGATTCGTGTTTCAGAACACGAAGGACACAGAGAACACGCCCTTCCGGCAAAGGACACACTAGGTGATCCGAGGTAAATAAAGAACAACCCTTCAGGTTTAACAGCATTTTATTATTTTTATTCAACAGAGTCAACACCTTCAAAGAGCTACCATAAAGCTGGGTTCACATGAGCGCGGTCAACGCGGTTGTGCGAGGAGGCGGTCAACGCGATCGGGATGTGGCTGGCATCTAGAGGTTCACATGGTCGCGGTTGCGTGTCAGCTTCCCGCCTTTTCGACTTCTATTTTCCCGTGCTTCAGATATACATTAGAATCTAATGTATATCTGATATACCATTTATATACCGATGCATTCTTCACATGTTTACAGGAGACCAAAATAAACGAAAATTATAAATACCTATAAGTAAAATAAAAATACTTGGTGACACAGCTGTCTTCTCTCCTTCACAAGGTCAATAATAAGTTCGCTAAAACTTGTCGCTTTTGGACAGAGGATTTGTAATCGGCGGAATCTTCTGTGAATCAGCTTCCAAGCTCACCACACAAAACACCAGTTGAATTCCCTGCTCAAACAAGTGGTGATAACAAGTCAGGATAACGAAGCGGTCGACGCGTCGAATATCAGAATTTTTGAAACGCGACAGTCCACTCCAAAAGTACTCAGGCGGCTGAGGCGCCGCCAATCAAATGGCCGAACGCGTCAACTGCAACCGCCCTCATGTGAACCCAGCTTAACTTTGTGAGCCCCTGCTCACGAATGAAACCAATGTGACGGGGCTGGGGTAAAGCAACAACACCCCCCTTCCTGAACCCCAAGATGCCGCCCCCACAGAGCCACCTGCGGCGAAGGACTGTGGAGGGGTAATCCGGGCCAGCTCTACGGGGGCGTGGTCCGCCCCCCTACGATGAGGACGCCGAACACCATCTGAGGCGTCCGAGCCCTGATTCAACCACGAAACCAAAGAAAGACACCAGCTGCTTGTGTCCACAGCAGCAGCAAGGGGCTTTGACCAAAGCCGGATGGCAGCCTGAGGACTACAGGAGGCCGTGGATCACGTGACTGAGAGGAGGGGGAAACGTTCTAGACCGGGCGGCCCACGTCGGCCATCACACCGTCCTGAGAGCTCGAACAAGTAGGTTCCGGCCGAACGTTCTTCCCCCAAAAGCGCGACGACTAAGTTCCGGCTGAAAGTCACCCCCATCCCTTGTTCTCTAAAGTCAGTGGTAGTAAATCCCCCTGGACTATTCGAGACATCATCCCCACAAAATCATCCGCATCAAGACCGTTGAGGATATCTTCGGGCCCAACACGTGAGTGCACAGACAAATATAACCTAATCTATTTTGGCCAAAATAATTAGGCAGGTGACGAAAAACAGTGTAGAAATTAGAGTTGATTCGATTGGAAAATTTGGTACAGTAAAGCTTTGTAAAACGGAAAACGAGAAAGATTCAAATTGTAATATTGATAAGACACGGTAAAGACACGGCATTGAAAACTGTAAAGAGAAAGGACACTGAAGGTATTGCTTGTAAGGAAGTTGATCATTTAAACCATTTTATTTTCATTGTGAAATTGTCCATTGTTTTAATTACTTGTAACGTCAGAAACTGCGCCCTTCAGGCTTGTATATCTTTGTTGAGTTCAACCAAAACATTCCATACTTGTATAATAAATTTCTTATCTGGTATTTTACTCCATTTCTGTGGTTATCTTTGAGTTCACCCTGCATCAGATCAGTATCAGCAACTAGGGGTAAAATAACTAAGTCAAATTTCATAATCTCTTTATTGCGTTTCAGACCCATCAGGTCGTGTCCTTAGGACACAATTTCTGAGAAGAACACAACCTCGTGGTCAACTGGGTTACTCGTGTCTCGAACACGAAGACACAAGTGACACAGAGGACACGCCCTTCTGGCACGGGACACGCTTGGAGGTCCGAGGTAGAATAAAACAACCTTCAGGTTTCAAAGCATCATTTATTATTATTTTTATCAACCCAGGAGTCAACACCTTCGAAGAGCTACCATACTTCACAGGTAATTACCCTATATTATCCTAACATTAACGTAGATTTAAGTTGTTTCGGTCTTTTTCGACTCCCCCCATTTCACAGTCAAACGCAGGGTAGATTCCCTTCAGGAATCTACTCAGTTGCTGCTTGGGCCAGGTAACTAACTTCATTTGTCAACTTTACCTGGACAAGCGGGCTTACAAATTGGTGGCAGTGTTGGGACTTGTACTCAATACTGGCAACTTATTTGTCAAGCACACAGGTAAAGCAACAGCGGCTTACAACTTCAACAGGTAAATACAATTTATTACCCTAAATTTAACGTAATTTTAAGTTGTTCGATTTTTCTTGTTGTGAAATATCACCAAAGTTCGTGTTGGCAAGAGGGGATTATTTGTCGAATAAACACTCACACAGATCACCGGATAACTACCTTTTATTTTACAAAACAGAACGTACTATAATTTCAACTCGAAAACGAACGACAAAACAATTTTTCTTTGACTTTTACAACGAATAACGATTACGAATGAACAACGAACATACACAGTGATTCAACGGAATTTTGCCGGTAAAAACTCGGATATAGCGAAAATCATTTCGTCGAAACAGTCACACCATGGAGTGATGATCCACCAAACCCTACTTCCATACACTTGTTTCCATAGGTGCCCACCAACAAAGAATGGATCTCCAACATCCTCCCACCTAATGTTCAATGAAGAACATTACTAAGTCATAGGTCCAGCCGCTTGGGAACCTTAACCGCACGTCCAACACGAGTCACAAGTGGTGTGGTCTGGGCAGCAAGCTCTGAGCCAGGATCAGACACCTCCACAGCAGGGTCCAGAAGCATATCTTCAGCAGGGTCAGGTGGCACCTCTTCAAAGTCCTCCAAAGTATCCAGGGCCTCCAATTCTTCCTGCTCCGAATCTTCCAGAGGATCCATTGCCATTTCCACCTCCAGTGGGAACACCCGCTGCAACGGACGAGTCATCACTCCCTTAGCAGTCTTTAAATAAAGAACCCTAATATGACCATCACGACCGC
The DNA here is from genome assembly GCA_009739505.2 of Apolygus lucorum. Classification (NCBI taxonomy): domain Eukaryota; kingdom Metazoa; phylum Arthropoda; class Insecta; order Hemiptera; family Miridae; genus Apolygus; species Apolygus lucorum. The sequence continues at coordinate 1,295,630 of CM019177.2, forward strand.
GAACAATCTCTTGAATTAATCCAATGGGCCACTCCAGTCTCTTCACATCATCTGAGCCTATGAGGACAACTTCTCCAACTCTTGGTTCCCGAGTCCCTCTTCGGTGTGTCCACTTAAGACTGCCAAGATACTCAACCCGAAATCGTTCCCTCAATTGCTGACGCAATTCAGATCTATGACGTAGGCGACGATCCAAGCTATTCTCGTCTATAGCATCACAATCGGGGGTTCCTGAAAACTTGATATCCTGCAAAAAGGCAGATGGAGTGAGAGCCACAGGATCCATATTGCTCTCAGATGAAGGAGTAATGGGTCTCGAATTGACCAAACTCTCACATTCACAAAGAGAGGTGTACAACTCTTCAAGGTCAAGACATGCTTTCCCCAATGTACGTCGCAGCAATCTTTTAACAGTCTGGACCATCCTCTCGTAAAACCCTCCCCACCACGAAGCCAAAGGTGGGTTAAACCTCCATTCGATGCGTTCAACACTGGAATATGATGTAATGGTCTCCCAATCCAGTGCTGCAAAAGCATTGTTTGCACCATGAAAACACGTTCCATTGTCACTATACAATATCTTGGGCCTACCTCTTCTTGCAATAAACCTTCTCAGGGCCAATATGAAGGCGTCTGTGCTCAATGATGTCACCAATTCCAGATGAACAGCACGGAAGACTCCACAGGTAAAAAGTGCCACCCACACCTTCTGTCCATCACGCAAAACCAATGGCCCAGCATAGTCTACACCAACCACCTCAAACACAGCAGCATCTGAAACACGGGATGGTGGCAGTGGTGGGGACTCAACATCAAAACTCTTTCCACTGAAGCGCTTACAAGAAACACATTTCTTCACAATGTTCCGGGTCAGTTGACGGCCCCTCAGAATCCAAAAGCGCTCCCTCAGCAAACTCCATAAAGTTGCAGCTCCAACATGACCATTCCTACAGTGAAAATCATACACCAATCGCTGTACAACTGGGTGATTGGTTGGAAGAAGAATAGGAGTAGTGAACCCCTCAAGATCATCTCGCTCAGAGATCCGGGTTTGCAGTCTCATAACATCAAAGTCATCCCTAAAGGGTCGCAGCTCACGAATACTCTTATCTGTAAGGGTAGGGAATGCCTCCTCCTGAACCAGACGACACACCACATTCTCTGCAGCCTTCAGCTCCTCCATGGAGAGCACCCCTCTCTTACGCGTACGACGATTCCTACAATTGAAGACAAAACGGTTAATCCAACCAATCATTCTCACAATTTTCTCATACTTGGAAAAGAAGCGGTACATCCAGCTGTGATCCATAGTTGCCGAAACAAGGGTAGACGACCTGTTCAGTCTTTCACTAGATATAGCCTCCTCTTCAAAAACACATGGTGATAGTGGCCATCTATCCTCATGAGCCCTCAACCAAGATGGGCCCTCCCACCAACGCGACCTGACCAGCTGTTCAATGCTGCACCCCCTAGAAGGTAAATCGGCAGGATTGAATTTACCTGGTATGTGTCGCCAAGTAACGTGAGCTGTCAACTCTCTCACCTCTTTCACCCGATTCCGAACAAAAACCGACCATTCCTCTTGACGATGAATCCAGGCGAGTACAGTACTGGAATCGCACCAAGCATACGTAGGGACATCACTCCATCCAAGCGCATCCTGAATGGACCTTAATAGACGAACTCCAATAACCACACCCATCAGCTCCAACCTTGGTATAGTCAAACCCTTCAATGGTGCCACCCGAGATTTTGCCTGAACCAGAGATACAATAACTCCACCATTTTCCGCTTCACTACGAAGAAAAACACAGGCAGCATAGGCCTTTCCACTAGCATCACAGAACAAGTGTAATGAAGGATTCTTCAGTGTTCCCAAATTCCTCTTGACAGCAATGTTTTTCAACAGTTTTACTTGTTTTCGCCAGGTCTCAAAAGTCTTGTGGTCTTCCTCCTCTAATGGATCATCCCAACCAAGCTTCTTTTCCCAAAGGGTCTGCAACATCAACTTCAACTCAACAGTTGCAGGAACACAAAAACCAATGGGATCGAAAATCCTCTGAGTCATGGACAAAACACTTCGCTTAGTCAACACCTCTGGCTGTGTGGTTGTCTCCCACCAATCCAAATTGAGGCTAAGAGAGTCTACATCTCGGTCCCATTTTAGTCCAAGCAAAGACGAGGGAGCGTTAGACTGTTTGTCAAATGAAAACTCCCACCCTCTCAGATTGAAACCACCTTGAGCCAAACAGTCAGTTGCCAAATCTTTCAACTTCTCAGCCTCAGCAATACTATCCACACTCATTGCTAGGTTGTCCACATAGAAGCCCTTTTTCAACCTGCTCAACACTTCACCATTCTCAGAAAACCCATTTTCTGAACTCAAACTCAAATGATGATCCAAGACAGCTGCCAGCAAAAATGGACTGCAGGTAACACCAAAAACAACACGTGTGTGTCTCAAAGTAACCTGCTCCTGAGTGTCTTTTTTCCACAAAAACTTCAAATATTGACGATCCTCTGGGTGGATTGAAATTTGCAGAAATGCCTTCTCAATATCTGCCGATACCCCAATAGCTTTTTCCCGAAAACGAAGCAGAATGTCTGGTAACAGTTCAATCAAATTTGGCCCCTGTTCCAAGCAGTCATTCAGTGAAGGGTTCCTTCCACTTTTTGCTGAAGCGTCAAAAACAGGACGGACTTTAGTGGTGCTACTTGATTCCTTAACCACTGGACGATGGGGCAAGTAGTGACCCTTCCAATCATCTTCAGTCCTCTCAATGATATTCAGTTCCAACCATTCATTAAGCACTGCATCGTAGTTCTCGAAGAGCTTCTCTGTTTTCTCAATTTTCCTCAACATACTCTGCAGACGGGTCTCAGCAAGTTCCCTATTAGTCGGTAAATCCTCAACAATGTCATACCAAGGTAGTCGCACTTGGTACCGACCATTCACATATTCCACAGTGCTCTGGAATTGTCTCAAAGCAGCAGCTCTTTTCTGATCCTTAGTCTCCTTTTCACCAGGATCACTGATGCCAATAGCCTCCAATTTCCACAGATCTGACACGTCACCTTCTGCTATAGTGGTCATGGTGAATGTTGTGGCAAGATTTGAACTGCATCGCACAGCATTAGACCTCAAGCGGGTTCCCATGAGTGTCCAACCAAACACAGTCTCCACAGCAACAAAGCCAGATGAAAGGACCTCACGTCTTCCAGACCAGATCTTTCCCGCCACATCAGCACCAATCAGAACATCTATTGGGCCAGCCATATCAGTCAAGGGTACAACTCCCAAGTTCCTGAGTTCTAGGGCAACCTGATCATCTGGCTCAGCAACCGGGATGTACGATGCAATTGTATCCTGATTCAAAGTCGTAAAGTTGCACTGATAACCATTTGACTCACTCCGCAACCGAACTTTAACACATTTGTGTTTTGTCGCCCCAGTACTGCAACCTCCAAAAAGCGAGTGAATAAGAACCTCATGATCAATAACTTCATACTTCATTTTATCAATCAAGTGGGTGGAAATATAAGACCTCTGAGAACCACCATCAACCAACACACGAACAGGAAGCCGGGTACATTCACTGAACATGGTGACAACAAATGTCTGCAAATAAACCTCACTAGATGATGACCCCACAGTCAAACTGTGATTCACAGCTAACAGCCCATTCTCTGTCTTGACGTTGTCTTCTGAATTTGGGCTATCACCTTCTGAACCCCCTCCATTGGCCTTATAACACAAAAGTTGGTGATGATGCCCCCCACAGAGCCCACACTCTTTATTGCACTTTCGAGACATGTGTTTTCTTCCCAAACAGACAAAACAGCAACGAGCCTGAGCAATTGATTGACGCCTTTCTTGGATAGACATAGGATATGCCTTGGCACAGCCCCCAGATCCATGCCCTCCACCACAAAACAAACATTTTTCTACTGAATTTGTATTTGCCAATCCAGCAGCTGTTGGTGAACGTTTCAACAAAGTTGTGTCAGTAGCACGAAAGTCCCGATCCTTAACCCCAACAGACTGAGAACAAGCCATAGCTACCCTCTCTTCAGCTTCCACCTCACACTTAACGAATTTCAACAGACTATCCATTCGGCACTTCTGAGAGGTAGCACTAGTATTGGTTCGCTGCCATACCTTCAATGTTTCAGTGGGTAAACAGGATTCAACCAGCGGGAAAAGGATGGATGCATAAGTGTCCGACATAATACCCAAGGTCTCAAGAGCACGTAGTTGGGCTTCAAGGCGGTCATACAAACTCGGCAAAGTCATATCCTCATGTGAGGTAACCAACTTCAGAAGTTCCCTAATATAAAATTCTATAAGTAGATCCTCTCTGCCACATCTCTCCTTCAAAGCAGCAATAGCCTTATCATAGTTATCCCCAGAAGGTGGGAAACTTTCCACCACAGACCTTGCCCTTGACTCGGGGATAGTTGCCTGAAGGAGATACTGAAACTTATCTTCTCTTGACAGAGAAGGATCAGAATCTATACTCGAAAATTGGGCCCAAAATCCAATCCATTGTGACACCTCACCACCATACTTCACCAGCTCCAACTTAGGCAGACGAAATCTCTGCCTTCTCTCAGACTCACCTTCAGAAATAACAGAACCCATGGTAACACGTTGATTGAGGTTATCAACCATGCTCTTCAATGTGAAAAACTTAACATGATATTTATCAGATTCGTCGATCTCTGCCAACAAAACCTCGTCTTTCTCTTCGAAACTATGCATAGCAGACAAAACATCCCGATCCACAGACGTGATCTCATAATAGCGATGTTCTAGAACAGAATACTTTGCGTTAATCTCCGTCAAACCGCATTTTTTGATGATAAGTTCATGCAAAGAAGCCTCCTGCTTCTCAAAGGATAGTCGTAGAACTCCCCTTTTCTTCACCAAAGACGTCAAATTATTCGTCACACCTTCGTTATCCATTTTCACTTAAAAGGTAGGTACTTACAGTTCACAAGTTCTGTCCAAAATAATCAAATTCTCAACCTCACTGCCAACGTCCTGTCACGGTCGCCAAAATGTGAAATATCACCAAAGTTCGTGTTGGCAAGAGGGGATTATTTGTCGAATAAACACTCACACAGATCACCGGATAACTACCTTTTATTTTACAAAACAGAACGTACTATAATTTCAACTCGAAAACGAACGACAAAACAATTTTTCTTTGACTTTTACAACGAATAACGATTACGAATGAACAACGAACATACACAGTGATTCAACGGAATTTTGCCGGTAAAAACTCGGATATAGCGAAAATCATTTCGTCGAAACAGTCACACCATGGAGTGATGATCCACCAAACCCACTTCCATACACTTGTTTCCATGGGTGCCCACCAACAAAGAATGGATCTCCAACACTTGTGACTCCCCATTTCACAGTGAAACACACAGCAGTTTCCCTTCAGGAACCTACTCAGTTGCTACTTGGACTAGGTAACTAAATTCTTTTGTCAACTTTACCTAGACAAGTAGGCTTACAAATTGGTGGCAGTGTTGGGATTTGCCTTCTACGCACGCGGGCTTACACACTGTTGTCAACCTCATCTTCACAGACTCATAGGATAGAGTAGGTAACCCACACAAAAATTGTTAATTTTTTTGAATTTTGCATCTTGGAAAAATTAATAATATAATAATAACCTTGGTTTTCACTTAATTTAATGCTGATTCAAGATCTCTTTTTCGAAGGGAAAAAGATCCTGGAACATTGCTCTACCACCACGGAATAATACGGAGGTGCATCATGGAAATTTCAAGGTATACGACAACAACAACAACAACAACAACCGTGAATCATCTGATTTTAATATAACCTGGACGTGCATAACTTTCCCCAAACTTCTCCAATTTTCCTCATTTTCCCCTTGAAATTTGACAGTTTTTCCGTGTATTTACGAGTTGAAACTCTCTTTGGTGAGCTGGGAAGAGTCTCTTGGACGAAATGTCTTCCGACGAAGCGGTGCAGTCCACCAACGACGACGCCAGCGAATGCAAAAGATCGGCCGTCCGACTCGGTTACTGGCAGGATGATTACATTCAGATTTTAGTCCGCAACTCTGAGAAGAAGCCTCCGGAAATCAACCGAGGATATTTCGCTCGTACGGAAGGCGTTAACCTCTTCATCAAAAAGTTCTTGAAGGTACATATCTAATAAGTCGCTGAATATCGCTCATGATAACCAGATAAGTGCGCCTGTTGGTTCCAGGATAGAAGTAGGAAAGAAAAAATGTTCGACCCGCTAGACTACCTCTACAAGGTGCTTTGACCTCTACTTTTTTACTTTCCCCAGCCCGCTTGAAGGTTGTTGTATTTAGAGGGTTTCAGCAGGAGTATGGATAACCATGAGAATCTGAAAAACGCTGCAAATCATTGCTCAAAGGTTTATTATTTTCTGTATAGATCACCCTTCTGTATAGATCACTGGTTCTCCATCAATAGCACCTACCACCATCTGTATTCTCCCTTGACCTTCCCTCTCAAATTTCAGCTTCCTGCGTTCAATAGGATTGAAAATGGCTCCGGTGCTCACTCAGCTGATCAGAGATCTGAAGAGTGAAGAAGCCTTTGAGCAATGATTTGCAGAGTTTTTTACCCACCAACATTTATTTTACCTACCAACTTTTTTTTACCTACCAAAATTATTTTGCCTATCAACTATTGGTAGGTACTACCTACCACACCATACTGCCTTCACACCTTCACAATCAAGTTTATTAGAAAGAACTAAACGCTTCACACTCTATACGAAAAATAAGAAGCTTCATATGGAAATTTGATTACTGGTTACGCAGAAAGCAAAACTGTATACAAATCGAAGAAATGAACAGCGATCGCATTTTAGTCCGATAAAATTTGAATGGAGATTAGACCTCTTTTGCGATTCACACTCATGATTCTGTTTTATCGAAGGAAAACCTTCAAGTACTTGTAGGGACCGAACGGTTTGTCCTACAGAGTTCCGGGTGGTCTCAAAAATTTTAAAAAATTCAATACTATTTAAAATTGGTGAAAAAATGATACCTTTATTTCGAGAGTTTTCGAGCTAGGGCACTCTTGAAAATTTCAACCCTTAATTTTCACCCCTTAGAAGTGACCTACATCAACCAAAAGCTTCGGGGCACAACTAGACCCCAAATGGAGCCCACATACCAAATTTGAACCAAATCGGTCCAGTGTTGCTTAGAAAAGTGCCGCGTACGGCTGACGGACGGAAAATTGTTTATTCGATTTTTGGATTCTACGTACCTAGAAACGTAAAACATCAAATTTTGAGGGGGGGTTAAAATTTTGTTTTTCTTGCTCGATTCCAAAGGCTTATTATTGAAAATAATAAACCAAAAGTCATGGGGAACGAAAATGGTCAGGAAACACGATCAAAAAATGTTCATTAAATGAACATAGATACAAATCTAGGATGTGAGGGTGGTGGGACGGCATCAGCGCTGCCTGGCGACGATTGGATAAACCTTCCGGAACTCAAAACCTACGTTATCACACTTATCAATCGGCCGATGTGATGACAGCTCGTTACATCGTTGACACATTTTACCGTAGTTTCGCCTTGCTGATTTTCCGCTTGTGTTTTGCCTGATTTTGTGAATCTCCCAGTGCGAGAATCTGGACGAAGAGTTCTCCGTATATTACCTCGCTGTGACAGAGTGCTTGCCCTGGGATTATTCTGGGGTGAAGTTGGAAAACACTCAACAGAAAAAAATTACCACGTAGGTACCTATAGTGTTTGGGTGTCTAGCGATTCCTCAAAAAAAATTCCCTGATTTCTCCAAGTTTTCTAGGGTCAATATTCGTTCTTTTCCAGAGCTATAAGTTAGTTAATTGTGATCACAATTTCTAAAAATTCAGGTTTTCAAAATAGGTAGATACTAACTAAATTACTGAGTGAAACAGTTTTGTGCAGGAAGAAGGTAAATAAATTGCGAGTTTTATCGCCTACCAACTAGTTGCCTTAATACTTATCCTATGGAACGTCCCCTGGAATTAATGAATTACTAAACAATATATTTTTGATCATGGTTCGGAAACAACCAGGAAGCAAAACGAAACAACGTTCGAGTGAGATCGAGTTGTAAGCAAACGACAGGAGTTTGTAACAAAGTTTATCAAAGTAGCTATGTCCGTATTCCGTAAAATACCTAATTTTCCAATACGCTACACCTTCCTTCAAAAGTTGACATCCACGAATCCTACGGAACCCGGCACACGATACCTGCTTCACAAATCACATCGGCTGATTGATAAGTGTGATAACGTAGGTTTTGAGTTCCGAAAGGTTCATCTAATCGTCGCCAGGCAGCGCTGATGCCGTCCCACCACCCTTTAATCCTAGATGCTCCTCAAATTTTGTATCTTCTTATTTTCATAAACGTAGGTACAGTTTGAGCTCATATTGATTTTTTATTGAATTAGAATATAAGTGAACTTGGGCGGTTGAAGGTGAGAAAGTAGGCTATCCGCTTTTTTTCGATTATTTATTATTGATTAATACCAATTCTGTCAATAGCACCATATTGCTGTTCTTAGATTAGCTCCCATCAACCCCTCTCCTACCACGTCCACATCGTTTCTCTCACTTGTTGCCTACTTTTTTGTCTCGTTGATGTGCTCTCTTTAAATTGAAATATACTCAGTTCTAATCATATTCACTGCAGTTTTATATTCTGCCCGTTAGGATATGAAAATTTTCCAAAGATTTTGTGATTCTTTCCCATGTGATTTATATAAATGATTTTGTGATTTTTCTATGATTTCGTTCGTAAATTTTTTCAATTGAAATGGGTACGATGCCAATGGAGAGTTTGCCTCAATTTTTAGATTCTGGAAATTCAAGTCAAATCAAGTCAAATATAATAGGGCCCTAGAATAACGTTCAACTCCAGGAACACCCTAGGGAAAACAATGAGGAATTTCACCATGTCGGAATTTCCTATTTTTGACCCCAAAATTGGATTCAGCACCTCTAAAAACCCCCTAAGGCAAACTTTCAGCCCGAACTTCCTAATTTACGAATAAACAAAACAGTGTAGAAAATACGAATGTTTAAAATAACCGGGAAAATGACGTCATGCTGGAATAGTTCATTTATGGCCGCTTGAAGCGCTGAGATCGAGAAATCCATAGTCCCCAGATGCAAAATTTCATGAAACAGTAAAGTTCGAAATCGAAATTCTGAAGAAAAAAATAGAAAAAGCGAGATGGGGAAAATTAGGTTTCCTCTGTTTTTGTTTGATAACTTTTCTCTTATAAAACACGATTTCGTCGTCCCAATGGGCAACATTGGGAGGAGACGGCGATCCGAACAGCCCAATCAGCGAGCGTTCCCGCTTCACGTCCGTTTTCCCGGTTAGTTTTGAAATAAAAAATTTTGATTGTCTCCCAAAAATAACAGGAGACTTATTTTCCGAGATCAGCCCGATTTTCATCTATCCCACACCATTCAGGAAACTATTCAGGAAAAATGCAAACAGAAATCGGTGAAATTCCTCATTACCGTAGAAGATGATGCCTATAAAAGTGAAGCCTCTGTCAAAAAATACTGCGAAGATCGAGGAAAACTGATTACGTCACACCCCAGGGTTCCTCACACAAAACTGTGCTCTGACGAAGCGTAAAAGGAGTTTCGGTAAATAGTGTCAGAGAATGTCAACAGGTAGAGTTGTAGGCACCCTTGTGACAACATGAAACGATCCACTCAAATAATGTGATTCAAATATCTATACTAACTAGTATAGAAACTAAATAAGAGAAGGTGAAGACTAATAGTGCTTGATAAACTAATAGGTAGAATCGTATTGTAAAAACGCTGCAAATCATTGCCCAAAGGTTTATTATTTTCTGTATAGATCCCTCCCTACCAACCGTAGGTACCTACTAGGGCACTTTTGAAAATTTCAAACCCAACCACCAACCAAATGGGAATGAAGGGTTGAAATTTTCAAAAATGCCCTAGTAGGTAGTAGGCACCTTTGGTTGGTAGGGAGGGTTCTATACAGAAGGGTGATCTATACAGAAAATAATAAACCTTTGGGCAATGATTTGCAGCGTTTTTTTACCTACCAACTATTGGTAGGTACTACCTACCACACCATACTGCCTTCACACCTTCACAATCAAGTTTATTAGAAAGAAGTGAACGCTTCACACTCGATACGAAAAATAAGAAGCTTCATATGGAAATTTGATTACTGGTTGCTCAGAATGCAAAACTTAATACAACTCGAAGAAATGAACAGCGATCGCATTTTAGTCTGATGACATTTGAACGGCGATTAGACCTCTTTTGTTATTCACACTCGTGATTCTGTTTTATCGAAGGAAAGCCCTTAAGTACTCGTAGGGAGCGAACGGATTGTTCTACAGAGCTCTGGGTGGTCTCAAAAATTGTTAAAAATTCAATACTATTTAAAATTGGTGAAAAAAACGATACTTTAATTTCGAGAGTTTCCGAGCTATGGCACTCTTGAAAATTTCAACCCTCAATTTTCACCCCTTAGAAGTGACTGACATCAACCAAAAGCTTTGCGGCACAACTAGACCCCAAATGGAGCCCATATTGTTATTATTATTATTACCATATTATTGCCCATATTTGGTATATATACCAAATTTGAACCAAATCGGTCCAGTGTTGCTAAGAAAAGTGCCGCGTACGGCGGACGGACGGAAAATTGTTTATTATTTTTAATTTTTTATTTTCGGATTCTACGTACCTTGAAACGTAAAACATCAAATTTTGAGGGGGGGGGGGGGGTTAAAATTAATTTTTTCTTGCTCGAGTCCAAAGGCTTATTATTGAAAATAATAAACCAAAAGAGTGAAAATTGCTTTTTTTCGTCATTTTCGTGTCTGCGTTCTTTCTGCCATTTCCCAGTGCACTCGTGTGTTCGATTACGTAAGCCAGTTGTTTCATGTGTGCTACCAGAGGTAGCGCTGCTGTCGTAAGGAAAAACTCGTCACATCACAGACTCCTGGTACATTAAAAATTTCCATCTTTCTTAAATAGTCTAAATTTGTTGGATGCGTTTTTGAGCAGCACACTGTGGTTTTCTTCCATACAGTGAACCCTCTTTCCGAAAAAAAATTGTGAGGCAAATTCCCCATTTTTGGTTGAGAAGTTTTTTTTTAGCAGATACATGAAGTGGTCCAATTTGTCCACCGACATTGTAGTTTCTAACAATTTTGCTGTTTTCCTGCCAAAGATTATTTTTGACGCTTTGAAATTAGTAGTTCCTATTACTAAACCAACTGTGAAGCTATTATAGAAATAATAGAAGTTATATTTTGAAAGGAAGTTCGGTAAATACATTTTGTTGTTGGGGCCAAAACGTTCCAAATATATTTCCAAGTCATTAAGAATTATTGTTTTTCTTTGAAAAAATTCTGTTACACGAAAGAAACCACGACTTGTAGATGAAAACTACAATGTCTTTTACAAGAGTGCAGCCCGCGCCTGGTCGTGTGACTCCCCAAAAACAATTATTGAGAAAAATATGGAAGTAACTCTGCACTTGAGTGCTGTGTATACAATGTAGGTAGATAATACCTGTGTTTATTTCCTACTTGTATTTATGCCAACAGGTGTCTGGTGACAAGTGCCAAATCATAAGTTTCGGCGCTGGGTTTGACACACTTTATTGGCGGTTGAGGGAAGCACAGTTCAAAATCGAAAACTTCACAGAAATCGACTTCCCTTCAGTCACAGCCCGGAAATGCTACACTATTAAACGGAGCAAAGTTCTATTGGACGGATTGGGAACAGGTAACTACTATTAGTGTGACGTCACAGCCTATCGATATGCTCCAAATAATCGAATCACCCAGTCTCCTTCAAATGTCCGCCTTCATTGAATTTCCACCCTGCAGTTCTATGACTATTTAGCCTTATTTGTTACCTCCATCATACCTGGTGATTCCCATCAACAGTGATGTGGAGAGAACTAATACAACTTAGTTATATTAGAGTCCATTGTGTCATACAGGGGGGATTTATCAAAACGTGAAAAATGAGATGTCTTGGTGTCACTCTTGATACGCGCCTCTGAAGCTGGATTCACAAGGGACAGAAGAGGGCGGAATCAGAAAAGACGAGAAAACCAGTGGAGGGGGTAGCCGGAGTCGGTGGAAGGTTCACATGGATGATGGACGGAATAATAACCTTCCTCCTGGAAGCCTCTGAAATGATAACCTCTCTCTGATCTGTAACCTCTGTTGACTGTGTTATGAATTTGACATTCAATTCCTCGTTGTAATTAATTTTGTATTAAAAAAAAGAAGAAAAAAAAACGAGCAAGAAAAGGACAGCACAACAAACAAATGAAGCGCGAGTGTGGAACCTCGGGGTGCCTGATTGTCGATTGCAACAATCGATTGTTTTTTCCAACAATCGATAGTTTTGATGGTTTTTTTTTTCAACAAAGGAGTAATATTATTGCTTTTGGAATTTTCAATTTGCCCACATGCTCATTTATTTTTGGGCCATTTCAAAATTTCGGTAACATTTGGGATTTCATTTTTCTGGAAAAAATCTATCAGGAAACAATTTTTTTTTTACGTTGTAGCGTAGTGTACGGGTCCCTTAGTGTGTTTCTTAACTGAGCACACATAATCTTTCAAGTAAGCATGGATACGCCATTTTGAATAAAATCAACTTTCTAGGTAGTGAGGTATGAGTCTAGGAAGTGAGAAATAATCAGGCTGGTTCGAACTTTTAGCACTATATTTGTATAACCAACTACAAACTTACAAAATAATACATTTTTATAACATCACAGATTGTTTTCCGTCTCAATAAATTGTAGGTAAAAGTCAAGTCGTAATAAAATCAACGACACAAGTTGAACGAAATGAAATAAATTGACTGAACTCATTAGGAAACATTAGGTAAATGCAGGACGAGCACAAAAGTTTAAAAAAGAAAAAATAAGAAATAAAATAATAATAAATAATAAAAAATAAATAAAATAAATAATAAAAAAAAAATAAATAAAATTTTTTTTTAAACACCCCCTCAAAATTTGATGGTTTACGTTTCAAGGTACTTAGAATCCAAGAATCGAATAAAAATTTGGCCGTCCGTCCGCGGCACTTTTGCCACTTAGCATTGAGCGATTTTGATGAAATTTGGTATGTAGGCTCCATTTGGGGTCTAGTTGTGCCCCGATGATTTTGGTTGATGTAGGTCACTTCCAAGGGTTTAAAAATTAATTTTAAAATTTTGAAAACGCCCTAACTCAAAAAAATTTGATATAAAGGTATTGTTTTTCCTTCAATCTAAGATTCTATAGAATTTTTAGAATTTTTTGAGACCAGTTGTCCAGTAGGACAAACCGTTCGCTCCCTACGAGAATTTAAGGGTTGGATTTACGATAAATCAGAAACACGAGTGTGAATCGCAAAAGAGGCCTAATCTCCGTTCAAATTATAGCTGGCCGAAATGCGATCGATGTTTTTCTTCATGTTGTAAGGTTGGTGGCTATGCAGACGAGTGATCAATGTAGAAAAATAATAAACCGTTGTGTAATAATTTGCAGCGTTTTTGTCTAGTAATGCAATCTTTTTTGCCAGGGCACATTTTCGAAATTTCGTCATCCTCAAAAAACATTCTCACTTCTTGGCGCTCGATCTATCCTCAATTTTTTCCTCCCTGAATTCTTTCGAGACTCATGCAAGTTTGGACTGGGGTGTGGAACCTCATCATCACTTTGTGGTGGGGAGTTGGTTGTTAAAAATTCAACAATATTTTTCCTCCGATGGTATGATCTTTTGGATGTTTCTCTCCATTCCTTTCGTAGTTTTTTTTTTAGCTCTCTATGGCTCTCTTGATGTCCTTAACTAATTTCACCTGTCCTTTCTGTAGTTTTCTTTCATACTTCTTCCTGTTGTTCTCTCTCTCAATTTGAAGCAGTACGGGGTCGTTCTTATAATTAATCTCATAGCTAATCTATAATTATAATCTATATAATAATTAATCTTATAGTTAATCTTCTCTGGTCTCCTTAGAGCCGCTTCTTTCTTGTAAGCTTTCAGCTCGGCCGGGGTTTTCTTCTTTCCTGGTTTCATGTTTCTGAAATGAATTAAGCAAACTCATCAACCACTGAATCATCATTGCTTGGCTAGAAGGTAGCTTAGCTGCATATGAAATAAGGAATTTGCAACTTGAATGAGAGTTTTAAAATCCAAAAACTTTCAAAATCTCTCTCTAGAACTTTTCAGAATCTCTAGAATTCCTAACTTTTTGAAAAATCTAGGAAGTGAGGTGCTAGAGAGTGAGGTCTTGCCCTTCCATGGTAAACAAACATGATGACGACAGTAAATCGAGTGAATGGGGAATTTGCCTCAATTTTAGATTCTGGAATTTCAAGTCAAATACTATAATAGGGCCCTAGAATAACGTTTAACACTAGTAATATAGGAATAACCATAAGTAATAACATAACAATAATAATAACAGTAATAACAGTAATAACAATAAGTAATAATAATAATAATAGTAATAATAATAATAGTAATAATAATAACAGTAATAACAGTAATAACAATAAGTAATAGGAATAACCAAGGGGAAAAAATTACCGTAGGAGAAAATGACTAAACAAGTGAACCTTTATTACAAAACACCGCGAAAATCAAGGAATATTGTTGACGTCATACGAAAAAAAAAAACGACGCGAAAACAACTCCGACAACAGACAGAGTTCTAGCACTGCCACACAAAACGATCCAGTGAAATGGCTACTCGAATAATGTGATTCAAATCAGGAAACTAAATAAGAGAAGATGAAGACTAATAATGCTTGATAAACTAGTAGGTAGATTCATATTGTAAAAAAGTGAGTAATATTGTTTCTTTTGGTCACTTTTGTGTCTGGGTTCTTCCTGCCAGTTTGCGGCGCACTCTTGTGTTAATCCTTTGTAAGCTAAAAGTTCGTGTATGTTCCGCTTCTGTGGTAAGCGCCACAGAACCTCCTTTGAAGTCAGATTGGTAGAATATCCGTTACGTTTCAAACATGGCTGCCCCTTACACATTGCCACCACATTTAATATTTCCATCTTCCTTAAATTCTCTAAATTTTTTGGATGCGTTTTCGAGCAGCTCACTATGGTTTTATTCCATAAAAATAAACCCTCATTCCAAAAAAAAAAAAAAAAAAAAAAAAATGTGAGGCAAATTCCCCATTCAAAACATTTATCAAAACTTCCAATCTCTCTACATCTAGGGTACAATCCATGATTAAAGTATACTTACCAGTAGTAGAATGCATGTGGTAGTGAGCACGAATAAAAATAGGGAGCAGCTTTTCAAGTTCCTCACATGTAAACCACTAACTGAAGAAAGATCTAGAACCTCCACAATCACACCAGCTTCTCTTACTGGATCAGTGTTGCCATTGGGTTCAAACCAACACAGAAAATCCTTTTTCCCATTGTTTGGCGGCCACTTTCAAAATGGTCTAGGAAGTGAGGTTAAACCCTGGTGACATCCTTAAAGTCAACTTTTAATGGGAGTTACGTTTATGAAATTTTCGAATTCCAGGTAAATATCGAATTTATACATCAGATCCTTCAGAATTGCTCAAGTTGAGACACTAAAAAAATAGATTTTGATTTACTTCAGCTTAGGTGAAGTTCACTACCTCTACACTGTGACAAGACTAGGAAGTGAGAATTCGGCACTTTACCTTTTTTTCAGGGTAATACAACACGATTTTTACTGGAAGATGAATGATAGCTTACAGATACCAATATGTGGAGAAAAAAATGTCTGTACGCATTTGCGCAAAATTTGATACCAATAAGCTCCAGTTACATAAATGTTACCGAAATTTTGAAATGACCCTTTTACGAATGCCAGCTGAACAATGTTTCTAGAAAATTCACAGTTGGGATTCTGTAATAATTCTGGGAATACATTATCTCAACTCCTCAACGCATCAATCGCATTGATCGTATCAAAACAATCGATTGTTGGCTACTATCGACAGTTGGCCACTGCTAGTGAAACCTCCACTCGTGGTTATCATTCCTGACCACTGCGCAGGCGCACGCAAAGGGCGGAAGATGGACGACGGTACAAAAATTCGTTCCGCTGACGGGTTCCGTCAAGATGGCGGCCACCATTCTCAACCAAGGAAAATCAGCCAATCAGATTGTGATATTTCTTTCCGTCTTTTCCGTTTCTGCCCTCTTCCGTCCCATGTGAATCCAGCTTAACTCTGATGTACAAACTTTTCATTCGTCCAATATGGACGACTTCCTGCCCATATGGGTGGGGTGAAGGATTCATAAATCCCGCGCATGGAGGGTGTTTTAGCGTCTCCGTATTTTTGGTCTCTGAAGGGGAAAGGGGTTGATTCGAAGAAGTGTTCTGTTTTGATGGTCGTCTGTTACTTTTGGGAGAATATCATACTCAGTTATGAATTAAACGTGATTGATATTTCGCCCAAGACTTCAGTTGCTACGAGGATTGTTGTCTAATTATCTTAGACATCAGATTCAAGTCACAAGTTTTGGCTAACTCAAAACTCAAACGTGAGTGAATATTTCGCCCAACACTTCAATGGGGACATTTCAGACAGTCAGTTCCAAAGAATGGCTTCAAATCAGAACCGCATGGTATAACAGGTTCTACACACACCACCGTTCATTTGCAGTGAGCCTGCTGATTTTGGGCTTGTAACCCCCTTTGTGAAGTGCTTCTCAATTTCATGTAGGGTTCTACGTACAAAGTACAAGTAAGTGAAGTAAACAACTACCTATTAAGGTGAATGAAGACGCAGGTAATTCCGGTAGGAAGGTTTATTGTAGACTGACTGACAAGGGTGACTCTGCCTCTATTTATACAAGGTAAGAACCAATAGGAATGGTCGTTATTATAGCCAATCAGAGAAGGGCTGGAAGAGCTAGGAACTAGTGACGAGGATCTGCTACCTAGTAGAACTGATGCCTAGTTACATCACCTATCTGGTTGAATTTCCGTCCATCTGCCATTCCTGGCGTTGTGGACGACAGCTGTCCGGATTATTCCGCTCATGGCTACTTATTGCCTTACCCGCTTAAGTGGAGCGGGGTTCACCAACGGCCCAACCTGAAAAATCATCGACACGCTCTCGAGCGATCACCAAACCAGATAATCTCCTGATCTGATTGGCCTAAAGGGATCTTAGTCGTTTGCTGTTAGTCTGTTGTGGGTTCGTCTAATATCATACCCCCCCCCCCCCCCGTCTGAAGAGCAACATTGCCACTCACAGTGCCTCCCCCAGCCTTCTCATAGCTGGTAACATTTTATCGACAGTTTTAGGCATTCTTATTATTTTTATCATTTCTACACCGATGCTCTTGTTTCATTCCAAAAGTAAAAAACGCTGCAAATCATTGCCCAAAGGTTTATTATTTTCTGTATAGATCACCCTTCTGTATAGATCACTGGTTGTCCATCAATAGCACCTTCCACCATCTGTATTCTCCCTTGACCATCCCTCTCAAATTTCAGCTTCCTGCGTTTAATAGGATTGAAAATGGCTTCGGAGCTCACTCAGCTTATCAGTGATCTGAAGAGTGAAGAAGATCTCCTCGAATGCTGGAGACGCCTGGAAGAGCACTTCCATTCAATAGGAGTAAAAATGGCTTTGGAGCTCACTCAGCTGATCAGTGATCTGAAGAGTGAAGAAGATCTCCTCGAATGCTGGAGACGCCTGGAAGAGCACTTCCATTCAGTAGGAGTAAAAATGGTTTTGGAGCTCACCCAGCTGATCAGTGATCTGAAGAGTGAAGAAGCCTTTGAGCAATGATTTGCAGCGTTTTTTACCCACCAACATTTTTTTGCTTCCTCACTACCGAAGGTAGGGAAGCTTTGTATTCGTGAAAGAAGTGAAAAAAAAATGTCCTCCAAAATCAAAATTTCCACTTGCTTTTTGCGTTTTAGAGCTTCCCGAACAATTTTGGTTCCGTGTCTGTCTGTCGGTCTGTCTGTGGTCAATCCTTGTCCCGGGCAAAACTTTACTAACCTGTGGTCCGATTTTGATGAAATTTTCAGGGATTGTGCGGGTTAGGTCCTAGACGGTCCTCTATCAATTTCAGCACCTTCGGACCAATAGGAGCGAGTGCGCATGCGCAAACGTGAATTTCCTGGAACCTCGGTTTCTCGGTTTCTAATGAACCGATTTTGCTCAAATTTGGAGGTTAGTTAGGGACTAACTTCTAAGAGACACCCTATAAGTTTGAATCAAATTGGTCAAGCAATAGCCGCTGCGCATGCGCGAACTTTAAATTTATTGTTACAACCAAAACTCCGCAACTATTCAACCAATTTCGATGAAATTTTCAGGGATTGTGTGGGTTAGGTCCTAGACGGTGGACCGCTAAATAAAATTCTACGTTGAAAATACAAATACAATATTTTGAAATTCAATAACTCTTTGAATCATAATTTTTTCGCCAACTGATTCTATACGTCCATGTTACAATGAGTGAGGAAGCTATACTGCCCACCCAACTTGGCAGACGTTTTTACCTACCAGCTAGGTACTACCTACCACACCATACTGGCTTCACACCTTCACAATCAAGTTTATTAGAAAGAACTAAACGCTTCAACCTTGATTGGAAAAATAGAAAGCTTCATATGGAAATTTGATTACTTGCAAAACTGTATACAAATCGAAGAAATGAACAGCGATCGCATTTTAGTCCGATAAAATTTGAATGGAGATTAGACCTCTTTTGCGATTCACACTCATGATTCTGTTTTATCGAAGGAAAACCTTCAAGTACTCGTAGGGACCGAACGGTTTGTCCTACAGAGCTCCGGGTGGTCTCAAAATTTTTTAAAAATTCAATACTATTTAAAATTGGTGAAAAAAAGATACCTTTATTTCGAGAGTTTTCGAGCTGGGGCACTCTTTAAAATTTCAACCCTTAATTTTCACCCCTTAGAAGTGACCTACATCAACCAAAAGCTTCGCGGCACAACTATACCCCAAATGGAGCCCATATACCAAATTTGAACCAAATCGGTCCAGTGTTGCTAAGAAAAGTGGACGGACGGAAATTTTTTTATTCGATTTTCGGATTCTACGTACCTTGAAACGTAAAACATCAAATTTTGAGGGGGGGGGGGGGTTAAAATTTTTTTTTCTTGCTCGATTCCAAAGGCTTATTATTGAAAATAATAAACCAAAAGAAAAGTCTTGTGCTTGTTCTAGTCGCGTGTTTCCATGTTTCCGTAAGTAGAGGTACCTACCAGGAACGGCAAGATTGCAATGTGAGTATTATTGTTAGAGCTCTAAGTAGCAGGAGCTCAAACGAAACATACCTTCATTTCTCTCGTTCATAGGCCTACATTCCAACAATTACCACATTGAACCCACCTGATCGGGGTTTCGAGTAAAAAGGACACCTCCGCACCAATAATTCATTCCTGACTAGAATTTCCAGGTTAAATTCAAATTTTGAAACTGCGTCATCATAAAATGTTGAAGTGGGCTCTTCAACTTGAAAAACAATAAATGTACTGCCTAAAGAATATGTAATGATTTATTTTATTTTATTATTTCCCCTTATTGTTTCGTGTAGATGGCGAGGTGAGACTCAGTTCAACGGAATTGCACGGTGGAAATTACCATTTAGTTGGCGCAGACCTGAGAAATTTGAACGAAGTTGCTACGAAATTGAGGGAATCCGAAGTGAACTTCAATCTTCCTACTTTGTTCCTGTCGGAATGCGTGCTGGTTTACATCGAGTCCTCCAGCGTGTCGAATCTTCTCTCTTGGATCATGTCGCGGTTCACTTCTTGCATGTTCATCAATTATGAACAGGTGAGCTGAAACTACGATAAGGTTACCCATAAAATAAAGGTAGATTCACATCCAAAGTCATGAGGCGATTAGACCACAGTCAGAGACGGTACAGTCAAGATTGCTCCTGTGGGACAGCGGTGTGGCTACGGTCGTTGGGGAGTCGTTGTTCGGCGGTGGACTTTGGACCGACCTCTGCGGGGATCTGGGTTCAAAGTTCATTGCTGGCAGCGTGCGTTTTGCAGCGGCCGGGGCTCTAATCGCCCCCCTCATCCCAACCCAGGGCAGTGAGGCAGTGGGAAGCCATGATCGATATCGTCAGAACAAATTCTGATCTTCTTTTTGGAAGGCAGCTGATGACGTCTGCGACGCCAGGAATGGCAGACTTTACTTTACTTACATTTAATGTAAGTAAAGTAAAGTAAACAACTATTACAGGTTGGATTTTTGTCCGACTGCCATTCCTGGCGTCGCGGACGTCATCAGCTGCCTTCCAAAGGGAAGATCAGAATTTGTTCTGATGATATCGCTCATGGCTTTTCATTGGCCTCACCGCCCTGGGGCCCTATTCTGATTCACTAAACGCGCCCGCAGTGGCTTCGCGAAGCAACTGAGTGGTTTCCCAAAACCACTGGGTGGCTAATTTTCGGAGTTAGTGATATGGATATTATAATAGCGACCTATTCTAATTCACTAAACGCACCTTTTTCTCGTTTCAGTGGTTAACTGAAGCAACTCAGTGGTTTCGAACGCTCATTTCTTAGCGACTGGTCCGGAGCAGTCGCTTCATTTATCAACCAAGTGGTTTCGAGGCATTTTTTTTTCGGTTTTCGAGGATTTCTCGTGTTTTTTCCACGTTAACATTTACGTATTATATTGAGGACCATTTTTCTGCATTTAGGGGTACTATATCTTTTACCCCCATCCCAAACATACAGTACGTTAGGTATGCTAGTACCAAATCCTCCACATAAATGATCGTGTAGGTACTTTTTGGAAACAGGGTGATAAGGAGATTCACATTTTGGCAGAATTACATTTTTACCCCCACCCTAACATACAGTATGTTAGGTATGTTAGATCCAAATCCTCCACATAAAAAATCGAGGGGGTACTTTTCGGAAACAGGGTGGGGGTAAAAATGTAATTCTGCCAAAATGTGAATCTCCTGATCCAAAAAGTACCCACTCGATGTTTTATGTGGAGGATTTGGAGCTTGCATACCTAACATACTGTATGTTAGGGTGGGGGTAACAAATGTAATTCTACCGAAATGTGAATCTCCTGATCACCCTGTTTCCAAAAAGTACCCACTCGATTTTTTATGTGGAGGATTTGATTCTAGCATACCTAACATACCTTCTATATTTACATTTGTGGTGGGGGTAAAAAATTTACTACTTCCAGATTATGAGCCCTCACATCGCCTTGAATCTCATGAAAAAAAGAGTGCTCACATGAATATATTTGATACATTTTCATTTTCTAACTTTTTTCAATTCCAACTTATAACATTATAAGTTCGAATTTTCGTTGTTTATGGAGGGGGTAACAAATAAACCTAATCTATTCATTTATACATGTATTCCCCTCCCTCTCCCGCTTCCAAAATGTGTTCATTCACCTTAATTGGTAAATTTTAACGGCACTAATCTCTTGGAAAATGAATCGGAAACACTATTGAGTTTATAATATCCATGTCGCTTCAGTTAGCAACTCGGTGGTTAAGTTAGCGACTGGTGCGTTTATTGAATCAGAATAGGGCCCCTGGGTTGGGATGAAGGGGGTGATTAGAGCCCCGGCCGCCGAAAAACGCACGCTGCCGGCGATGAGCCTTGAACCCACGATCCCCGCAGAGGTCGGTCCAAAGTGTAAAATTTACACTGCTGTACGATTTTTCGCATCCATAGTACTCGGAAACTCAGCGGAAATCAAAACATAGGCTGGAAATCGGGAAGAAACAAATTGTGTAGAAAAGTTTTGAAACAAGCAAGTTTAAATATGATTTAAAGTTATTAATTATCTAAAATATACAGATGAAGAGTACAGGGGAAGAATGATACATGTCCATAAAACCTGATTTCGAGAAAAACCATTTTTAAGGTTTCAAAACGTTTTGAGGCCAGGGTATGATCAAAATTCAAAAAATAAAAATACGAGCATGCTTTAATACTCTTATTGAACTGTATTACAGAATGGAAAATTGAAAATAACTACTATTTTTACTGAAAAAAAAGAAATGAATGGAAGGTTCGGACAGCAACCATTGTTTCCTACATTTTGTCACTAATGATCACTTCATCACTGATCACGTCCCTTTCGCTTTCCTTGTCGTACTTTTTGACATTTTATGTCTTTACTATGGCACATAAATGAAAAATCGTCACGCACCGCGGGGAGCGTTATGAGGGGAGCGTTACGCGAAGGGGAAATATGAAGGGGAAAGGGGGCGCAAAAACATCAAATGTCTCTCCTGGTTGCGTACTTGTACGAAAGCTGTAGCCACCGATTCCTTCCGATTAAGTTCTTCTAAATACTTAACTTACGAAGTTAAATTGATTTCTAAAAGGTTCTTCTCTAAAAGGTTTCTTCTTTATCTTCTTTGATCCAAACCGCTCTCCTGTAAAATTACTTTTCTCTCGAGTAAACCAATGTGTTTTTTGTGAGTTCTTCAGCCAGAATTTAAAAAAAAAAATATTTTTAATCGAAAGTAGACCACATTCTAAGAAGTCTAACACCAGCCGTTCTCTTTTCTTCTGTTTCTTGTTCTTCGGCTCTTTCCTTTTTGGTTCTTCTATTTTCTTAAGGTTTTTGCTTGAATTCTTGCTGTTTTCTTGAAAAAAAAAAAAAAACGTTTAAGAAACTGCAAATCTTCGTGTTTTGCTGCTTGTATGGGAAGCTAAGTGTTTTAAATCTTCTTCTTGGGAATGATTGGCTATAATTGAGGGATTGCTTCCGAGTCTACCAAGGTAGCGGAAGCTTTGTTTTCACTTCTCAAGGTTGAAAAAAAAACTACTCCAAAATCAAAATTTTCACTCGCGTTTTGCGTTTTAGACCTCCCTGAACAATTTTGGTTCCGTGTATGTCTGTCCGTCTGTCTGTCTATCTGTGAGTCTGTCATGAATTCCTTGCCACAGCCATAACTTCTACAATTTTCATCCGATTTCGATGAAATTTTCAAGAATTGTGCGGGTTGGTGTGTAGATGGTCCCGTATGAAAATCATCACCCCCGGACTGATAGTAGCTGCTGCGCATGCGCAAACATGAATTCCTTAGGTTTGTTCGGCTAACGATTCCGAACCAGTTCCGGACTGAACGCGATTCTGAAAGTGGAAGGGATAGAATCAGTTCGGAATCGTTGTTAACCGAACACCTTTGGAACTCGTTCGGAATCGATAACCTGCATTGTAACCTCCTTCCATTTGTTGTTGTAGTAATAATCCGAATAATCCGTATTCGCAGTTCAGAATTCTCTCGTTTTTCCCAATACAATAAAAATTGTATTCTCTATTCTGTATTTTCAACTCTTCTTCAACAAACTCTAGTTGTATTAGGGAAGTCAATGTTTTTAAAAAACATTGTTAAGAGAGAGAAAATCATTAATTTATTGAACATTTTAGGTTAACCGTTACGAATGTAGTCAGACACTCGAAAAAGCTCTTAATTCAAAGCTCCACTTTTGTTGTCAACAAATCAAATTTTGCCCCATGTCACATAGGTACTAATCACCCCATCAATATTTTGCAGAAGAGAGAGATGATGTGAACTTCCTTGAACCACTATCCGAATAAATGGACACAGTGGAATAATTTTTGGGTATTTGTGAAAAAAGAAAGACCTAATCAAAAATGGCTTCTGTTAGAACGTAATTTCTAAGAATTTCGAAATTTTCACAACCAAGGTTAAAACGATTAAGCGCATTGATTAACAAATTGCGCGTCTATGGACCAACAAATTTGCGCGCTATGTACTTCAAGTAGGAGGAATAACAAAAGCAAATTATTTCACAACGGTTTATTAGGATAAAAATATGAAAATACGATTTTAAAAAATCCACAATAGAAATATCTCCAAGGTCGGCATCATAACCAGGATGAACGTCACTGTCTCTTCAAGATTATACTTATAAAAAATCATGCCTCCAGGTACCTACTTACTGAATTTGAGATGGTACAACTCCCGAAACTTGGTTTTATGATGCCAAAGTTCCGATGCCCACAGCACCAAATATAAAATACCAAAACACGATGCTCAGCCTCCTAGGCCTTTGTTCCGTTCGAATAACAAACGCAAATTATTTCACAACGGTTTATTAGGTAAGGATTTTCATAAACATAAACATAAACATTTTCATAAACGGACTTAGCTATACCATTGGGGAATAAGCCCCTTGTTCCTGCTCACTACGAAGTGTTCGATGATCACGTTCATTTAGAAGAAAGCACAGTGTTCTTTAAAAAGTCCTTATTTTTTGGATGGTCACGAAGAAGAACAAACATTTTAATTTATCATCCGATTCCTAAACTTCATGAGAATCGTCAAACGGAGTAGAATTACCAGAAACCCCCAGATGACAGACCACAGGAGACTACGATAAAATAAACAAAAAATTGATGATAAGCAAAACGATAAGACTTCCTGATAAGCGTAATATCTAGTGCGCATGTGCGGAACTGTTGGTCCCGAGAAAATCTCAGAACTGGTAGAACTGATTCTGGACGGTTCCGGATGCCTAGCCGAACAGCGGACTGACAGTTCCAAACCAGTTCTGGGCCTAACCGAACGCCCCAAAGGAGATCGGAACCGTCCCGAACTGTTCGGAATCGTTAGCTGAACAGACCTCTTGCCACAGCCATAGCTTCTACAATTCTCATCCGATTTCGATCATTCCGATCCGATCATCCATGCAATTGTTGTGGATGGATAGCACTGTCACTCTTACAGGGCGGGAGTCTCGGAAAGGGACGTCACCTAGCTGCTGACGAGGAAGGAATGGAAAGTGGCACATGGACTGAGGAGGGGGGCGTGACAGTGACGAAGAGTGACAGTGCTATCCATCCACAACACAATCGGGTTATGGGTATGAGGAAGCTATGTGCCACACCCACTTGACAGACTTTTCTTATTTGTTTGTCCCTGTGAAGGCTTGGCTGAAGAAACTCTCTGGTTGGAGTTGGCTTCTGTCAATGATGAAATGTTGAAGTTTCCAAAATAAGTTTTTTTTTTTAACGGAAATTTTAGGTGTTTCTTTGTTTTTGTGGATGATCATAACAGGCCGAGTAGGGAATGGGCGTTTCATAATGTAAAACCCCGATAGGTGGTCAGTCCAGTTGGAAAATTCCATGGGAAAAACAGAAAATGATACGCAAATCACAGAAGCCGTGAGACTCCACCTCCCATGGGTGGGAGGGAGCGCGGTACAAGAACCATTCTTTCCCTGGCGCGTGAGAGGGAACCATTTTTCCCCAGTACGGCAAACCTTCTCCGTGTAATATCTTTGGAAAAGAACACTTTTCCCCTGTGACAATATTACAAGTTGCTAGCTACGTTGAATAGGCAACCGGTGGCGGTCTTATCTCATTTTTTAGTAAAAAGTGGACAAAAACCATTCTTCCCCTAAACTCTTCAGATATGAATTGGGTAATGAAAAATCAACCTGATGGGTGAAAAATCAACTCATGAAGTAAATTTTGTCATATTTTCATTTTTCTTTTGGTTGTCAAGGTTTTTTTGCATGGTTTTCCACGTACCTCAACTTCAAAAACTGCGCAAAGATCTCAACTTTCCAATGTTATAATCGAAATTAAATATATATATGATTTGTAATGTTTTACAACCAAATGTAGCGAAAAATTCGAGTTTAACGTGGAAAAACGTGAATTTCAATAAAAAAAAATCGACGTTTTATCAAACCTTGCAGCCTCACTGTCAAAACGTCGATTTTGTTTTAAAAAATTAACTTTTTTCGCATTTAAGCAGTTCTGAACGGAGCGGAAGGGTTTGGAGTAGCCAGGAGGAGTCCAAAGGCCTCTATCCCCTCCCCTTTTCAGTTCCGTTTGGTTCTGAACTGGTTTCAGACTGCCTCTACGAACAGACCATTAGTTGTAGTAATTTTAGTGACGTAAGGTCAAAAACACGAAAAAAAACTTAAAATTGAAAATATCTTGAAAAACAGGTAGTTGAAACAAAATTGCTAAAAGACATTTTCTCACTTTTTAGTTGTAGTTGTAGGTAAAATTAGTTGTAGAATCGACTCCCAAAGTTTTTCGGTCCTTAACATGGGACACCCTGTTATGTCTACTCTGACCACTGAGTTCATTCCTTTATAAACCTATCAACGCGTCAAATCAGTTACACAACCCTCCCGCAGGGCATGTAAATCAGCTCGGTTATCAGTTTATAAAACAATTTTCATTTTACATTTTGATTTGTATCCTGGTTGTTAGGCAGCTCAGTACCTAGCTCCTACTTTCCCTCAATTTCCCATTTGAAATCGTTCCCCAAATTTCGCTTAAAACCCTGTTTATGACGAGGGTAGTTCGGAAAGTAAGAGTATTCGATTTTTCCAGACTGCAAAAATTTGATTTAAAAAAAACTAACAGGGTATTACAGGCATACATCTAAGTTATTTTTCCACGTAATCGCTTTCTCGATTAACGCACTTTTGCGACCATGAAATGAGCTTTGTAATCCCCTCGTCTTAAAAACTTCCCGCCACCTCCTTGCTCCAGTTTGTGACAGCTTTTTGAACCTCCTGGTCGGTTGAAAAATACAATCCAAGGTGCATCTTCAGAGAAGTGAACAGATGGTAATCAGAAGGCGACAAGTCGGGGGAGTAAGGGGGGTGGTCTAAAATTTCCCAACCGAAGGAGTCCAAAAGAGCCTTGGTGAGGTTCCCCATGTGCAGTCGCGCATTGTCATGCAAAAACAGACTCCCTTCGTCAGCATCCCTCTTCGTTTGTTCTGAATTGCCCTTCTGAGTTTCTTCAAGGTTTCACAGTATCGTTCCGCATTAATGGTTTCTCCATGTGGCAAATATTCGATCAAAATGATGCCTTTTCGGTCCCAAAAAACCAAAGCCATGATTTTTTTCGCCGAAATTCGGGTTTTGAATTTTTTGTCGACGGTGAGGTGGTATGGCGCCACTGTTGGGATTGTATTTTGGTCTCAGGAGTGTAATGAGCTACCCAAGTTTCATCGCCTGTCACGATGGTGTCCAGAAATGCCTCACATTCCACTTCAAATCTCTCCAAAATGGCTTTGGAGCTGGCGATCCGCTTCAATTTGTGATCCTCAGTAAGCTGTTTCGGCACCCACCGTGCAGACAATTTTCGAAATCCTAGTGTTTCAGTGATTGTCTCGTACAGTCGGGTTCTTGAGAGCTGAGGAATCATTGCGGACATTTCGTCCAAAGTCAATCTGCGATCTCCCAAGACAGTTTCCTCAATTTTCTGCACCAACTCGTCTGTCAAAATTGAAGGTCTTCCACTCCTTTGATCATCATGAACAGAAGTTCTTCCTTCCTTAAACTCACGGCACCACTTGTATACATTAGTTCTGTTCATGACACCTTCACCATAAACGTCTTTGATGCGCGAAAAAATTTCGAGAGGCGTTCTTCCTTCCGCAATGAGGAAACGGATAACGGCGCGCACTTCGCACTTGGCAGGATTTTGAATTGACATTGTTCACGCAAACGCTCACCAATACCAAAGTTTTTGTACTAGCGAGGTGGTTGACCTCTCAATTTCTTCAGGAGATCCCCCCCCCCCCCCCCCCCCTACAACGCAGTGCAGCTAACTTAGGGAAAAAAATTGCCCCATCCCGTGAGAGCACCAGTAATCTTACTTTCCGAACTACCCTCGTATCAAATCATGATTGTTCCTCCTACACATATTTTAGACTTCTGATCGTATTATTATTATTTCATTCAGGTCAACATGTGCGACAGATTCGGTGAAATCATGCTTGAAAACTTGAGGGCTCGAGGATGTCCTCTGTCTGGTGTGGATGCCTGCAGATCTCTGGATACTCAGACTAACAGGTACCTTACTATTTGCTAAGTTAGGCTAGACTTTTCCCCCGAGAAGGGTAAGTACGCTATAATACCTCATTCCGGGTTAGTATTTGGCCAAATCGAAGGCGCAAAACTTGAAAAGTTGTACTTAAATTGGAAATTTTAAAGGATTTTAGAAATTCATAAGTGCACGGCCCTAGGGAATTGAATAACTGAAATATTGCCGCTGGAATCATCAAAATTGAACAATAATTGCCAAAGAAAAATGGGAAAACCCGTTAATTCAATTATGTTTTTCCCATAAAATGTACCTAAACTTAACATTTTCAAGGATTTTAGAAATTCATTACTGCAAAGACCTTGATAATTAAAAAAACTGAAAGATTGCCGCTGGAATCATCAATAATAACTCAATACAACACATAATTGCCAGAGAAATAAGGAAAAACATGGGCAAAACCGTTTATTCGGCAGTTTTTTCCATTTTTCTTTGGCAATTATTGTTCGATTTTGATGATTCTAGCGGCAATATTTCAATTATTCAATTCCCTAGGGCCGTGCACTAATGAATTTCTAAAATCCTTCAAACTACTATTGGCTGTTGGCTACTATTGATCCGGGGGCAATGTTTATCATAGGGGACCATCTACAGTCAAGCCCCACAATTCCTGAAAATTTCATCAAAAACGGACTATAGGTTACTCTTCTTCCCTTTACAAGGAATTCGAGACAGGAAGACTCGAAATCTAAAGGTCCAACACGATGAAAGTGAGTTTTTTTAAATCTTGAGGAGTGAAAACAATGCTCTCACTTGCTTGGTCGACTCTGGAGCAATAATGAGGAATTTCATCGAATTCTGTTTGAATTTTTCCTGAATCTATATACATGAAACCCCAACCGTACGTATGTCCCCGAACGTGGGGGTCCCGGATTCAATTCCAGGCCACGACATCAAATTTAAAAAAAAATTATCTACAACTTTTTTGGCCTGCTTTTAGCAGGCTTTCCAGCTAGTAGTTAATGGTGTGGGATAGATGAAAATCGGGTTGATTTCGGAAAATAAGTCTCCTGTTATTTTTGGGAGACAATCAAAATTTATGATTTCAAAAAATAACAGGGAAAACGGACTTCTTCAACGAGAAGCGGAAACGCTCGCTGATTGGCTGTTCGGATCGCCGTCTCCTCCCAGTGTTGGTACGACGAAATCTTGTTATCTTAGAGGAAAGTTATCAAACAAAAACAGGGAAAACCTTATTTTCACGAAAAAGCGACAGAAAAAACCGTTACGCGCCTTTTATAATGATTTTCACGTGCAACCAAGCCGTTGGTAAGGAAATAGAACCCCCGCAGTGTTCATTGCACAGAAATTGTTCACCATTCGTTGGAAAGCTCTCAATTTATATAGTATTTTTCTTGTAGTTACATATTTATTTATATAGGTAACATTTATAGGGTTTTAGACCAAATTAAATGTCTAACAATTATTTATTTTATTATTGCCAAAGACTCCACATTTATTATTGTTGTTTTTTATTTAACGGATGACTAGCATCGCAAAAACACATTCTGTGTTCCTATGATTTCATACAGAGTATGGAAAAAGAAATAAACCGGGGGGTGCAGGGGGGCGGAGCCCCCCGCCGAGGCGCAAAGCGCCGAGTTTTTCCTTCAGTTTTTCGATTTTGAAGTTTACTGGTTTTGTGAAATGTTGCATCTGGGGACTATAGATTACTCGATCACAGGCTCCAAGCGGCCGTAAATGAACTATTCCAGCATGAAGTCATCCTCCCGGTTTTTGCTTCCGAGTCTACCAAGGTAGCGGAAGCTTTGTTTTCACTTTTCAAGGACGAAAAAAAAAGTCCTCCAAAATAAAAATTTTCACTCGCGTTTTGCGTTTTAGACCTTTCTGAACAATTTTGGTTCAGTGTCTGTGTATCTGTGTGTCTGTCTGTCTGTCTGTCTGTCTGTCATGATTTCCTTGTAACGCGCATAACTATACGAAGTTATTGTCCGATTTCAATGAAATTTTCAGGGATTGTGTGGGTTGGTGTGTAGATGGTCCCCTATGAAAATCATCATCCCCGGACTGATGAAAGCGACTGCGCATGCGCAAACGTGATTTCCTTGTAACGGCCATAACTTCTACATTTTCCATCCGATTTCAATGAAATTCTCAGGGATATTACAGATTAGTATTTAGATGGTCCCCTATGAAAATCATCACCTTGACTGATAGTAGCCACTGCGCATGCGCAAACGTGAATTTCCTTGTAACGTCCATAATTTCTACATTTTCTATCCGATTTCAATGAAATTTTCAGGGATGTTACAGATTAACTTGTTTTGATGTTTTGAGATTAACTACTATGCATCGAATCATCTATACAATCGGGTTATTGATACGAGGAAGCTATGTGCCACACCCACTTGGCAGACGTTTTTAACCTATTACCGCCCAGTGTTGCCATATGGGCTTTTCTGTTGGGAGGATGCTGTGCACCTTCCTGTCTCATTGAGAAAACCTGGATCCTGGGGATCCTTTTCTCCAGATCTGTCTGATCATAGTTGTAATTTTTTTTCTCCAGCCATGAGCCTGGCTTCATCAACAACTGGATTGGGTGATTGGCCTGATTTTATGTCATCAGTATTATCGATTATTCAACCAAATACGCGGTAAATCGAAGTACTCATGTTGGTGTTGCACATAGTTTATTGGATGCTCAAAAAGCACAAAACGTCATCTTCAAATTGATTGGGTACTTGACCTGACTATAGGTTTCAGAACTAACAAGTACCCAACCAAATACCCATGTTGTAATCATAAGGGCAAGTATCCTTCATCTAATGCCCTCTTTAGATCAGTGGTCTTTTTTGACTAATTATGAATGTGACGATAAGTTAATGAGTCAATCACTTCATATTGGACGTATTCCGCATTCAATGTCCCAAGAAAGTTCCTAGTAGATCCGGTGCGGTCACGTTACAATCTACTAAAATCTCATTTTTGCAAAAAAAGATCAGTTCTTGTGGAGCTCAGCATTACGACAAGGCAACGTAAACCCGTAAAACTCGACTGGGAGATTTTTGAAATTATTTTTTTATTTCTGAAAATTTATTTGGAGTGGAAATATCGGGTTCTTTTTCAATATATATGGGTGTGGGTTGGGGGAGTTCCGGGCATTAATGGGTTAAACGTTCATATTTTCTACACTGTTCTGTTTATTCGTAAATTAGGAAGTACGGGCTGAAAGTTTGCCGAGGTGCTGAATCCGATTTTGGTGTAAAAAATAGGAAATTCCGACACGGTGAAATTCCTCGTTCTATTTCATATTGATGACGAAAACAATCGGTACCTTTATATCTAAAGTTTTCAAGATAGGGGGTTTTGAAAATTCCATCATCTATTTTTCACCCCTTAGCAGTGGCTGACAATCAAATAAAAACTTTTGCGCACATCAAGACTAATAATTAAGGCCAGATACCATATTTCAAAATTGAAATGCAATAAGTGAAAACGTCTGCCAAGTGGGTGTGGCACATAGCTTCCTCGTATCCATAACCCGTTTGTATTGATGATCCGATGCGTAGTAGTTAATCTCAAAACACCAATCTCTAAGTACCTTCCACTACCCTCATAGGGGACCATCTACACGCTAATCTGAACAATCCTAGAAAATGTCATCAAATTCGGATGAAAAATTAAGTGAGTAGATGTATGTGATTGGATCAAAAAAAAAAAAAACGCTGCAAATTATTACACAATGGTTTATTATTTTTATATAGATCACTCGTCTGCAAAGCCACCAACCATCCAACATGAAGACAAACATCGATCGCATTTCGGTCAGCATTAATTTGAACGGAGATTAGGCCTCACACTCGTGTTTCTGATTCATTGTACCTACGTCCAAACGTTAAATTCTCGTAGTGAGCGAACGGTTTGTCCTACAGAGCTCCGGGTGGTCTCAAAAAATGAGGAATTTCACCGAATTCTGTTTACATTTTTCCTGAATAGTTAATGGTGTGGGATAGATGAAAATCGGGCTGATTTCGGAAAATAAGTCTCCTGTTATTTTTGGGAGACAATCAAAATTAATGATTTCAAAAATAACCGGGAAAACGGACGTGAAGCGGGAACGCTCGCTGATTGGGCTGTTCGGATCGCCGTCTCCTCCCAGTGTTGCCCATTGGGATGACAAACTCAGATTTTTCTAAGAGAAAAGTTATCAAACAAAAACAGGGGAAACCTAATTTTCCCCATCTTGCTTTCTCTATTTTTTCTTCAGTTTTTCGATTTCGAACTTTACTGTTTCGTGAAACTTTGCATCTGGGGACTATAGATTTCTCAATCTCAGCACTTCAAGCGGCCATAAATGAACTATTCCAGGATGACGTCATTTCCCGGTTTTTTTTAACATTCGTATTTTCTACACTGTTTTGTTTATTCGTAAATTAGGAATTTCGGGCTGAAAGTTTGATTTTGGGGTCAAAAATAGGAAATTCCGACATGGTGAAATTGCTCATTCTAAAAATTCTATAGAATCTTAAGTTGAAGGAAAAAAATACCTCTATATCGAAACTTTTTGAGTTAGGGCGTTTTCAAAATTTCAAAATTGATTTTGGAACCCTTAGAAGTGACCTACATCAACCAAAATCTTCGGGGCACAACTAGACCCCAAATGGAGCCTACATACCAAATTTCATCAAAATCGGTCAATGCTGAGTGGCAAAAGTGCCGCGGACGGCGGACGGACGGCCAAATTTTTATTCGATTATTGGATTCTACGTACCTTGAAACGTAAACCATCAAATTTTGAGGGGGTGTTAAAAAAATGTTTTTCTTGGTCGATTCCAAAGGTTCATTATTGAAAATAATGAACCAAAACAAAGCTTCCGCTACCTTGGTAGACTCGGAAGCAATACTTAACCTCAGCTGGGATTCGTCCGGCGACCCCTGGGGGATAATTCATCGCTTTACCCTCAGAGCTATGGAGGCCTAGTGATGCACAGGATTTGAGATTGACACGGGGGACCATATCTCTATGAATGAATCCCTCTATGAAAAACCATTCTCTATGATTATCATAGGGGACCATCTAAATACTAATCTGTAACATCCCTGAAAATTTCATTGAAATGGGATGGAAAATATAGAAATGGGGGGTGCGCCTTGGTTTTTTTTTTAGATTTTTAATCGGAAGTAGATTACATCCTGAGAATTTTGGTACCAACCGCGACCTAGTGTGAGTAGATCTGTTTCTATGATTTTTCAAAGTTTCGACCGTTTATGACGTCACGCACCTCTCTCGCCTGGGCGGGACCCCCCAGCCCACTGTGACGTCATAAATGGTC
>CM019177.2:1328955-1350644 GCA_009739505.2 Apolygus lucorum
AAAAAATTAAAAAAAAAAATAATAAAAAAATCAAAATCACCAACCATCGATCGCATTTTGGTCAGCTCTAATTTGAACGGAGATTAGGCCTCTTTTGCGATTCACACTCGTGTTTTGATTTATATATATATGTTAGCGGCAAAGTGTATAATCCAGGCATTATGTGAAATGCCTAGGCATTTCACATAATGCCGAGTCATTTCAGGCAATGTATAAAACTGTTTCCAGATTTGAAACTTTACCTAGGCAATGTTTATAATTTGTAGGCATTTCATGGAATGCCTAGCTGGGCTCAGGCAAAGTATTGAACAGAACTTATCTGAGTGCTGCTTCATTTTTTCTGCTTGGACTTGAAGGCTTTCTCTGGCGTGTTTGCGATGGTTAACAGTTACATCGGCGATTTTGTCGAGCTCAGATACTTGCTGCGGTTCCGACGGTTCGTCATAAAGTTCTTCATCCGATTGATCCTTCTCCAACACCTCTAACAAACGTTGTTCGTCGTCTATTTCTGCCACCACTTCCTCAGGCATGGCAGTGGTGGTGAGTCCGAGTCGCATCTTGCACCCAAAGAGCGTTTTCATACCGCTCTTCCTCGTATTTTATACTTTGCCCGGAGATTAAACACACTGCCGGGCCCACTCTCGGCATTGCATACAATGACTAGGGAAAGTAAATAATTATTCACATTGACGGCCCTCGTTTGTCATTATATGAAATGCCTAGGCATTCTATAGAATTCCGGATTATACACTTTGCCGCTAACATAATATGTAGGCAATATATATTATATATTTCAATATAAACCCTTAAATTTTCGTAGGGAGCGGACAGTTTGTCCTACAGAGCTCCGCGTGGTCTCAAAAAATTCTAAAAATTCTATAGAATCTTAAATTGAAGGAAAAACAATACCTTTAAATCAAAATTTTTTGAGTTAGGGCGTTTTCAAAATTTCAAAATTGATTTTGGAAACCTTAGGAGTGACCTACATCAACCAAAAGCTTCGGGGCACAACTAGACCCCAAATGGAGCCTACATACCAAATTTCATCAAAATCGGTCAATGCTAAGTGGCAAAAGTGCCGCGTACGGCGTACGGCGGACGGACGGCCAAATGTTTATTCGATTTTTGGATTCTACGTACCTTGAAACGTAAACCATCAAATTTTGAGGGGGTGTTAAAATTTTTTTTTTCTTGGTCGATTCCAAAGGTTTATTATTGAAAATAATAAACCAAAACGAACATAAAGTCATTCTTCTTAGTATTTATATATGTACGTTGAGTATATAAAATAATGTTTTCTAAAGAGAAGCTATGAATACCAGAGTTATATCACATAAATATTCTTATATCACATCCAAAACTCGATTTTTACTCTGGATAATATATTATACTCGATAAAATAAATGTTTTGAAATGAATATATTATGCTTGAAATATTCTGAAAGAGAAAATTACTGAAAATTTGAGAAAAAAGAGAAATCTCTTGCTATTTTGAGATGTGGAGAAAAGGTGTGCTTCATTCTCCAATTTTTCATAATATAAATGTTATAGAAAAACGCTGCAAATTATTTCACTAAGGTTTATTATTTTCTGTATAGATCACCCTTCTGTATAGATCCCTCCCTACCAACCGTAGGAACCTACTACCTACTAGGGCATTTTTGAAAATTTCAACCCCAACCACCAACCAAATGGAAATGAAGGGTTGAAATTTTCAAAAATGCCCTAGTAGGTAGTAGGTATCTATAGTTGGCAGGGAGGGATCTATACAGAAGGGTGATCTATACAGGAAAATAATTAAACTTTGTGAAATAATTTGCAGCGTTTTTTACCTATGTACCAACTTTTTTTACCCACCAACCATTGGTAGGTACGACCTACCACACACTTCACACCTTCACAATCAAATTTATTACGAAGAACTAAACGCTTCACACTCGATTCGAAGAGAAAGCAAGCTTCACATGGACATTTGATAACTGCTTGCGACGGAGATACAGCATCATCTGGCCTGAATATTACTCATTCACTGAGTAGGTAACATTCAGGCCAAATGATGCTGTTTCTGCATTGGAAGCGCTCGCCCCCAACAACAGCCAGGTATGACATACTCGCTTCTGACTATGGAAAGTCGCTAAGCAACGATCATGAGGATTAGACAATAGAAATAAGTCATAAACAGTAGTCTCACGCAAAAATCGTGTATTGAGTTTAGTTGCTAAATAGTAGGTCTACTACGTATGTCTACATACGTCAATCAGACGTGAAGTCAATCCCCCCTTTTTGGTAGACACACGTAAAAATTACTCCAGATGATTTTCAACAAAATTTCTCTACTATTTAATTAGTCTACTATTTACTAGTAGACTACGTATCTTTGACGTGTAGGCGTTATAGAAAACCAAGATCCTGACGAGAAGAAGTGGAGATGAGGTCTTGACACCACAAAGGTAATTTCACTGCTAGGTACCGATAGCACTGGAGGAGGCCCAGTTAAGATGGCCGGGAAGGGGGATTGTAGGGGTCTCATTTCCCCACTCATTACGTAATTTTTACGTAGTCTATCACACTAGGGTTAACCCTTAATTTTCCACTTGTTAAAATATTTTTTCTTCGGATTTTCAAACTAAATTTGAATGTATTTTGACAGAAGGTTCCTGAAAGGGCCTATTACAGTCCTTCAGCTCAAGAATGATCTTTCCAAGGGACACAATTGCGATATTTGCGTCAGAATAAGCTCCCTATAAACCCAATTTTGTTGGGTACAAGAAGGAAACTTGGAAAAATCCTTGGTGAGATTGAATTCAAAACGAAAGAACAGGGAGCAGGTTCACTTCATAGAGGGATCTGTACTGACGAGGATACCCAACTACTCGTAATAGCCTACAAGGTGATAAATGAGGGTAGAATGCCCTACAGTCTGTCAACTCGACAATAATCATTGATTCAGTTAGGTATTGTGTTTTTACTATTACCTACGTTTTCTTACACAATCGATAATTGGTGTGGTGGAAGCTGGTGGATTTCTATTGTTCTTCTTTCTTTCTTTGTGTTATTTTAAGACTGTTTTGAATTCGTGTTTCTCGTACGAAATCTTTTTATTGAATGAACTTTTTGCCTCAACCTCGTTACTTAATACCTGATAACTTTCAACTTTCAATTTAGCTCGGAAGTGTCAACAACGTCAATTTGATTTTGAAGCCGAAACAATGATCTCAAAACTCTTTAAACATACATTTCGCACGTCTGCGACAATTTGAGTGTCAAGATAGCTCACAGCTATCAGTTTTGACTTAAAAGTGGATTAACCGTTGCAATTAAAAATCGAACTTCCAAAAAGATACCTCAGGATATTAAGGGTTAGTTGAATGGGGCAAGTTATAAGAATACAATTATTATCTACGTACTGGAGAATCCGTCGTAACCAGCAAGTACTCGACTTGCTTACGACTGATTCTCCAATACGGTACGTAGATAATAAAGCAATATTATGGTTGACAAGCAAGATGAACTTCTAACCACTTGTTTTGAAAAGTTTACCAAAAATACATTGAGTTAGTTAGCCAACTCCAGGGGATCAAAAAGAGCCTTTCTCGTTGTTTTTGGTGATTATTATTACATTGAAATAGAAATATTTTGTATAATTGGAACAACGTGAAATTTTGGTATAGAATACTTAACCAAAAATGAAATTCTATTAGAGTTCAAAAATTCTAAATACCCTCAAAAACTCGATGACCGATACAAAGGGATGGTGAGGTACCACTGGACTGTCCCATTAATACGTTATCGACCAACAACTCCCCCCCCCTCCTGTTGCCCTCAGGATTTCCCCCCAAAAAATTGATGTGATCGGAGGGCGAGAGTCGACAAAGTAATCCAAAGCCGGAGCCCCGGAGGGAGCCGAGATAAGCATTAGTCCAATTGACTCACGTACGAGGGGTCGCCCCTCCCACGTGCTCCGGGAAAACGGGACAGGAAGCGCGGGACAACGGGACGCGATTTGGATCGGGAGGAGGGGAGGGGGGAAGGTTCGGGAAATCGGGGATTGACGCTCGTTACAGGTTTTCCCCCCTCCTCCACTCGTTGTAGTAACGAACCAAGGACAAGATATTAAGTCCCTTGCTTTGTAGTACCTGTCGATCCCGGAATGTGGAGTGAGTGAGAGGTGGAAATAGTGAGTGGTGGTGGTGAGAGTGAGATGAGGTGAGAGTGAGAGGTGGAGTTAGGGAGAGATTGGGAGTGTGAAATGTGGAGAGAGTGAGAGGTGGAGTGAGGGAGAGGTTGGGAGCGTGAAATGTGGAGAAAGTGAGAGGTGGAGTGAGTGAGTGGTGGAGTGAGGGAGAGGTTGGGAGCGTGAAATGTGGAGAGAGTGAGGATGGTGTGAGTGAGATGAGGAGAGAGTGTGAGGTGAAGTGAGTGAGAGGTTGGTAAGAGTCAGTGGAGGAGTGAGTGAGAGGTGGAGAGAGTGAGAGGTGGTGAGAGTGAGGGTGGTGTGAGTGAGATGAGGAGAGAGTCAATGGTGGAGTGAGTGAGTAAATGGTAAAGTGAGTGAGTGAGAGAGACTGAAAATCGAAAAACCAAAAATCGTGTAAAAAAAAAAATGTCTAAAAGAAATTGCAACACCATTGTTTCTGTTCTTAACCATACCTTTAACTGAAAGATTTCTTTGAAAATTCCCTCATTAATTCATGCTGCATGAATGGACTTTTTAACGTTCAATTGCCGCCAGTCAATCGCCAACCCTTATCCACCACTACTGGGTTCCACCAAATTGGTACTTGGACAGGAGAAGGGGTGGGCTATGAATACCCTCGTCAGAGCCCCACCAAGGCATTCCATTTCATATACCAAATCTAACCAGCGAATTATTCTCTATCTCCCCACCACCTCTGAAACTCAAACTTTTTTTTTCGGCAGGTAGGTGAGAAAATCTTTAAGATCCACAGGTGGAGTTGGATCTCGTAAGATACCTTGAAGGATCTGCGACTTCAAGGTTATGTGGGATTCAAACCCACTAAAAAAACACCTCCTTTTCTCCCACGTTGGACGATCAGCCTGGAACTGTTTAACACATTACTTCAGGCTGAGTCCTGGGGCACTTCATCAGTTCTGGATGGTGGGACAGACCAGGTGTTCCCTTCTCCGTCTCTCTCGTTCTAACAATGTCTTCCTTGTCAGGATACTCTCTGCGTATGCTGCCACAAGACTCCAGCTCCTGTCACCTTCCAGCATCTTGCTGACGACAGCTTCTGGTGTTGGAATTTGGGGAGTTAATCCCAGCTCTGCCAGCAGCTGGCTTCTTTCAGCCACCCATTTGGTGCATTTGAAAAAGGTGTGCAGCGCATCATCATCTTCTCTCTTCTGACAGTGCGGACATGTTGGGACAGTTACCTTTCCCATTTTATGTAGATACATAAAACAGTCCATGTCCTGTGAAGAATTGTGTGAGGAAAAAGTTCAGTTCTCCATGCTTCCTGTCCGTCCATTTCTGGATGTTTGGCACTAGCCTTGCGGTCCACCGTCCTCTATATTCTCTTGTCTATATCTCTTGCCAGCTTACCATCGTGCAATCTCTTTCTTCCTTGGCTATGCGGGACCTGTCTCCTTCATCCCTCCTGTCGAAAATTGTTTTTCTCTCTGAAGTTATCAGCTGAATGGGTATGACACTGGTAAGCACAAAGATAGCGGGTTCTGACACTGTTTGGTAAGCACAGGCGATTCGTAGAGCTCCTCTTCGCTGCACAGCTATCAGTCTCTGTCGGAGATACGCCGCACTCAGTGCATCCGCCCACACCTCCGCTCCATACAAGAGAATTGACTCCACCACTGTCATCATCAAGCGTCTCTTGCATGGTCTAGGGCCATTTATGTTTCTCATAATGTGACAAAGAGCTGCCGATTTTTGTGCAGCCCTGTTTGCAGTTCTTCTTAAATGTTTACCAAATGTGATTTTTGTGTCCAACATGACTCCTAGATATCTGGCTGCTGGTTTAGTTGTTATTTCAGTGTTTATGATGCGCATTGGGATGATGGTAGGTATGCGCTTACGGGTGAAGATGACTACCTCTGTTTTTGATGTAGCTAGTGCCAGGCTATGTTCTTCCATCCACTCCGTTACTCGTGACATGATCTGCTCCAACTTGGCTTGGGCTGAATCCATTGTCCTTGCGAGTACTACTGCTGCCACATCATCAGCATATCCAACAAGGAAACAGTCCTCAGGCATTTCCAATCTTAGGACCCCGTCGTATGATGCATTCCACAGTTGAGGACCTAGTACAGATCCCTGAGCAGCCCCTGATGTGATAACCTTCGTTCGTATCCCTTGAGCAGTCTCATATGTTAGCGTTCTGTTCTTAAGATAGCTGTCCATAACATTCAGTAGATAAGGTGGAACCCTGAAATCAATGCTAAGGGCTTTTAACATATCCGACCATCTTGCAGAGTTAAAGGCATTTTTCACATCAAGGGTCACCAGGAGTGCAAGGTTTCTGTTGTACCTGCTGCCTTCCTGTGATCTTCTTACTGCAGTCACCACATCTGTTAGTGCAAACTCAAACGTTACAAATTATCAACACTATATTGTCCTGGTTTCTACACAGGCCAGAAGCCTTCCCTTCGGTAACCCGGGTTTTAAAGACCAGAAACCATAAATCTCAACAAGCTGGTTTCTACACAGACCAGAACTAAACTCAATCTTCAATCAGTGAATTCATTAAATTCACACGCTGGTTTATATACAGACAAGAACCAAAATCATCAATTTATTGTTTTATCAAATTCACCTTCTGAAAGTTCATACTATGTCAAAATTTAACTTCAGTCAGACAGACAAACAGTAAATTTCTCATTTAATAGTTTATTCCAAACTCACGGTTAGTACAGATCATAACAGTGTCAAACACGTCATTCGATGTAATAAATTTACCGAATGCTCGGCAAAGGAGGAATTTGTTCCAGTAGACCCCAATCTGTTGAAATAGTTTTGTTTGTTGGGTCAATCTTCACATTTTCTGACTAGCAAGAGCATAGAAATCCGATAGCAGTGTGAAACTGAGTAGCAACACGAAACTATTCGAAGAATCGTACGATGATCGCACTTGATCAGTTTGCAAATTTGAATTTAATCAATTTCAATTTCATTCCTTGGATAGGGTAGGTTTGGCGGATGGACGGATTTTACAAAATTCAATTTTTGGATTCTACGCTCCTAGAAATGTAAAACAACACTATCTGCAAGGGTTAAAAAGTCTATTTCCTTGCTTGATCCCAAATGTTCATTGTTGAAAATTGTAATATCCCATTTACTCGTATATGTTAGTTCTCCAATAAAGGACACAAGGGAAACCCTGAGTGACTCGTCGTGCCAGGTGGGTAGAGTGAGGTACGGGGAACAAACACGTCACTTGACGTCACCTTCCTCTACTCTCCCTTTACCTTGTTGAAGCACTATAAAAGGAGGACTCGGGGCTTCACCTTCATGCATTCGTCTACAACAGCGGTTCCCAACTAAATTTTTCCAAGGACCCCTTCATCAATGACGAGGACCCCCACTATCTAAAGTTACCTAAAAAGAACCAAAATATGTGAAAAAATAAATCAAACTGATGCTATAAAACTTAGGATTTATTCGTGAAAATACAGAGATTTTTCAAGGTTCAAGAGACACCGACGAGTTGGGTTCAAGAGATACTAGCAAGTTCGGTTCAAGAGTCACTGACTTATTAACTTTAACATCGAAAGCATTTTCTCGTTCTTCGTCTGTATGCCTAGGCCGTTTTAAATTTCCAAATTTTAACCAACGGTCCATAACGTACACGTAATCAACTTTCCGTGAAAAACAAAGCTTTTCAATCACTAAAATGTTGCACAAAATCACACATGTAAACAACTCGGTCAGTGACCGCACTAGCACTAGCAAACTCCGCTAGCACTACCTTGTCTCCAGTACTTTGTGAGCACTAGCAATAAATAACTAACAATATAGCAATAACTGACATCTCTGAAATACATAAAGCCAAACTAGAGTGTGCTAGCGTTAGTTGTCATATGAAGCCAGACGCAGAAGTCAACGTTCAGAAGCTGCAAATAAATATTTAATTTGTATATCCTAAGGACCCCTCAGCCATACCTCGCGGACCCCCAGGGGTCCGCGGACCACCAGTTGGGAACCGCTGGTCTACAACAAATCGACTTGATTATTTCTTGCTCTCCCTTGTCACCTCTTGGAAGCCCCAAGTTCCTCGGAGGTATCGGTAGGCACATCGCACTGGCCTCCGCTCCCATCTCACCTAGGAGTTGTCTTCCCCAACTAGCCACTAGGTAAATGTACCGCCTCCTTCCGGTCTGCAGCTATCGCGCCGAGGAACGCGGCTGAGCTAGTCTTAATGCACTCCTGCAAACGGTAGGCGGAAACGCGCCAGGCAGAAAGTGCATCTCCTTCCTGCATCCTTGTTGATTAGGGTCCAATAGAAAACATCAAGCCATCGAGAAGGCCATCCCCTTCACTCAACAACACGCTGACATAACAAAATTGAATACCGCAAGTAAACTATTCGCTCAAATGTGGAATGAAAGTGGACAGCAAATGGAGAATCAAAATGAATAAAATTATGTCGGGTCGTGTTGGTTTCACTAACAAGAGAACCGATTATTTATTTATTTATTATTAGTAGTACCTACAATAGTTACATATTAATATAATATTTAAATGAATATATTATTCTTCTACAAAAACAACTCTTTTGCAGGGAAAGAGACTAAAAAGTCTGTAGTACCCTGCAAGAGTAGTGCCAAACTAAACAATTTCAGGTTGAAAGATGAAAAAACATAAAAATTAAAATGAGAGAAGTACGAAACCTATTCCAACTTGTGAACCAAATCATAGTAACTAAATACCATCGTTGCCTCCTTATTCATATTTACAACTACACAACTTCAGTTCAATATTTTCCAATTATCATAAATAACATTATCTATACGCGCTCAGAATTATGTTTTCTGCAGCTTCTCTTCCTAATCTAAGTATCCATTCAACGATTTTTTTCTTGAAAGATGTTCGATTATGTAACAGTGGTGTTTTGAGAGAGGAATCCAGAGCTCGATGAACAATAAAAATAATATAACTGGGACTTCTGGTAGTGAGAGAGAGTGCGGGTCTAGGGGGAGCCACATTTCCCAATGATGTAAATCGGGTATCATACTCATGATGCTGGTTTATTTGAACCATGGATGGGTTTATGATACTGAATGAGAAGCGATTTCAAAAACAATTGTCTTGGGCTGAAAAACTTAAACTCATCGAACAGTTTTTGACTGGAATGTAGGCGCCCCCTCCTCATAATAATCTTTACAACACTCCTCTGTAAGACATTAATTTTCTCTAAGTGACTTGAAAAGGTGCCACCCCATGCCACAATACCATACTGTATGGTTGATTGTACTGAGGCCATATATATATTATATTATGCACGTGACAAAATAAGAAGGAAAACTTCTTCTAAAATTTATAAAAATCTAGAAACCGCATATATTTCGTGGGTTTTTGGATGTTTCACTTGAAAAAAACGCTGCAAATTATTACACAATGGTTTATTATTTTTTATTTTTCTATATAGATCACTCTTCTGCAAAGCCACCAACCATCCAACATGAAGAAAAACATCGATCGCATTTCGGTCAGCTTTAATTTGAACGGAGATTAGGCCTGTTTTGCGATTCACACTCGTGTTTTTGATTTATCGTACGTCCAAACTTTAAATTCTCGTAGTAAGCGAACGGTTTGTCCTACAAGGCTCCGGGTGGTCTCAAAAAATCTTAAATTGAAGGGAAAAAAACCTTTTTATCAACATTTTTTGAGTTAGGGCGTTTTCAAAATTTCAAAATTGATTTTGGAACCCTTAGAAGTGACCTACATCAACCAAAATCTTCGGGGCACAAGTACACCCCAAATGGAGCCTACATACCAAATTTCATCAAAATCGGTCAATGCTAAGTGGCAAAAGTGCCGCGTACGGCGTACGGCGGACGGACAACGGCGGACGGCGGACGGACGGCCAAATTTTTATTCGATTTTTGGATTCTACGTACCTTGAAACGTAAACCATCAAATTTTGAGGGGGTGTTAAATTTTTTTTTTCTTGGTCGTTTCCAAAGGTTCATTATTGAAAATAATAAACCAATAGACCACTTCTCTCAAAAGCGTGACTCTTTTTGCCGGTTTGCTCAAGGCTAAAGCATGTTCCATACTGAAAATAAAATAGAATGTACTGTTGGGAATTCGTGTTTCGACTATCCGGTGTTATGGGGGGGAGGGAAGCTATGTGCCTCACACTCTTGGTTTTTCGGTCGAATCCCCAGTTTTCACTCTCATTATTTTCTTTCTGAGGGAAGAAGCGCCCTCTTTCCCCTCCACCTCAGGCTGCAGCCCTCAAAGGTGCAAAAGTGAAGAGCGAGATCTTGCGGAATGCAGAGGTCTTCTGAAGGGTTACGAAGTCCCTTCGGAATGAAGTTCGTAACTTGAAACGACGAGACTCCCAGCTTCAAAAGGGCCGTCCTCGACATTATCGTCCAACTCCAGAGAGGTCGAGCAGTGAACCGCGCGGAATCCCCGAGAACCCGCTTTACCTGCTCCCTTGATAACTTCCACGCGTCTTTCACGCGTGTTTGAAACGGCCTGGAACCGACGTGGCTTCACATCTGATACGCCCACCGTTCCCTGACCGGATGTTTCCCCCGAAGAGATCCCTCAAAACGATTTCAACCCGACGGATTTCGGAGGGACAGATAGAGAGGGAAAGAAGCTCAAACAGAAAAACGCTGCAAATCATGACGCAAAGTTTTATTATTTTGGTTTATTATTTTCAATAATGAAACTTTGGAATAGACCAATAAATTTTGTTTAACCCCCTCGCAAAATTTGTTGGTTTACGTTTCGAGGTACGTAGAATCCAAAAATCGAATAAAATGCCTTTTATGTTTCTCTCTATCAGTGTGAAATCTCTCCATCGCGAGGGTAATAATTAATGTAGAATGAACAAAACAATAAATCTCTTTTTTTGTTTAGGCACTTGTTTTCGTATTGCACTTGTTTGGGTTGACATTTTGGAGGTCCTTCCTCGATTATGAAGGACAGCAGGTTATGATTGAGAGCTGGAGGTGGTGGTACATCATCTTTTTTAATTTGTTGAAGTATGTTAGTCTCCCAACAATCTACGTAGAGAAAAAGGTACCTACTGTCTAGTAGTTCATGTTGTAGGTGTTGAAACTGATAAAAATTTCAACACCTAAGACATGAAGGTACCAACTAAAATTCGAGACTTTCATCTAATGTGAGAGATAAAAAACCTTTGAGCAATGATTTGCAGCGTTTTTTACCTACCAACATTTTTTT
This sequence comes from Apolygus lucorum, assembly GCA_009739505.2. Taxonomy (NCBI): domain Eukaryota; kingdom Metazoa; phylum Arthropoda; class Insecta; order Hemiptera; family Miridae; genus Apolygus; species Apolygus lucorum. The sequence continues at coordinate 1,340,351 of CM019177.2, forward strand.
ACCTACCAACTTTATTTTACCTACCAACTATTGGTAGGTACTACCTACCACACTATAATGGCTTCACACCTTCACAATCAAGTTTATTGAAAAAAAAAAACGCTTGCATACGAGTCTGCAACGCATTGGGACATTTTCATGTCTTTACCTATGTCAACTACCAACAGTTAATAGGAGAGGTAGGTACCATGTAAAGAGGTAGGTACTACGAAAGAGTGTAGATATATTATGTTACAAATTGACACAATTATTAATATTAAGAGGTAGGTACCTAATTTCAATAAAATAGACGATTCCGGATTAATTATCTTCTACACTCACGATCATTAGTTTGTAAACAAAATATGAGAACAGTTATGCCCATAGCTCCGCTATTCGTATAGTCAATATGTTATGGAGAACATGAAAATGTTCGTTAAATCGAGAGCTTTCCAACGAGTGGTGAACGATTTTTGTGGGTTAAAAAGTGTAGAAAAGGAACAAACCTAACAACGGGGTCGTTGTAAGCGGAAATCATTATAAAGGCACTGTAACACAATTTCGTGACAGTTTTTTGTGCTATGTGCCAGGGCAAAGACATGAAAATGTCAAAAATTTTAAAAGCCGTACGCCGTACGCGGCACTTTTTTCAGCATTGACCGATTATTATTAAATTTGGTATAATATGGGGTCTAGTTGTGCCCCGAAGATTTTGGTTGATGTAGGTTATTCTAAGGGTTCGAATTTTGAAAACGCCCTTAATCAAAAAAGTTTGATATCTTAATGGTTTTTTTTCATCAATTTAAGATAGTTAATAAATTGTTATCAAATTTAAAAAAAAATGTAAGATAGTGTTGTTGCTTCCTCACTACCGAAGGTAGGGAAGCTCTGTATTCGTGAAAGAAGTGAAAAAAAAAAATGTCCTCCAAAATCAAAATTTCCACTTGCTTTTTGCGTTTTAGAGCTTCCCGAACAATTTTGGTTCCGTGTCTGTCTGTCTGTCTGTCTGTCTGTCTGTCGGTCTGTCGGTCTGTCGGTCTGTCTGTGGTCAATCCTTGTCCCGGGCAAAACTATACTAACCTGTAGTCCGATTTTGATGAAATTTTCAGGGATTGTGCGGGTTAGGTCCTAGACGGTCCCCTATCAATTTCAGCACCTTCGAACCAATAGGAGCGAGTGCGCATGCACAAACGTGAATTTCCTGGAACCTCGGTTTCTCGGTTTCTAATGAACCGATTTTGCTCAAATTTGGAGGTTAGTTAGGGACTAACTTCTAAGAGACACCCTATAAGTTTCAATTAAATTGGTCAAGCAATAGCCGCTGCGCATGCGCGAACTTCAAATTTATTGTTACAACCAAAACTCCGCAACTATTCAACCAATTTCGATGAAATTTTCAGGGATTGTGTGGGTTAGGTCCTAGACGGTGGACCGCTAAATTAAATTCTACGTTGAAAATACAAATATCATACTACTCGTGCCCACACTTACTTCCAGGTTCCCGTGTATATTGCTTCTTTTATTGTGTGATCAAATGTTGTGGTCTGCAGGTCAATTAATGTTGAAACCAAATTGACCCCTCATCACAGTCTCTCGTGCATCTTTCAATAACTCTTTGAATCATAATTTTTTCGCCAACTGATTCTATACGTCCATGTTACAATGAGTGAGGAAGCTATACTGCCCACCCAACTTGGCAGACGTTTTTCATTTATATGCCATAGTAAAGACATAAAATGTCAATAAACCAAAACTTTCCGTCCATCCGCCGTATGCGGCACTTTCCTAAGTTACCATGGACCGATTTTGATGATTTTGATAGATGGCCTACTTCGGGGTCAAGTTGTGCCCCGAAGCTTTTGGTTGATGCCAGTTACTTCTAAAGGTTGACAAATAACAGTTGAAATTTTCAAAACGCCCTAGCTTAAAAATCCTTCGAAATATAGGTATTGTTTTTTTCATCAATTTAAAACAGTATCGAATTTTTAGTATCGAATGAGACCACCCAGAGCTCTGTAGGACCAACCGTTCGCTCCCCATGAGAACTTAAAATTACCGAAATCCGAACGTTGTTATTTTTGGTTTATTATTTTCAATAAAGAACCTTTGGAATCGATCAAGAAAAAAAATTTTTTCATCACCTTCTCAAAATTTGATGGTTTACGTTTCAAGGTACGTAGAATCCAAAAATCGAATAAAAATTTGGCCGTCCGTCCGCCGTCCGCCGTACGCCGTACGCGGCACTTTTGCCACTTAGCATTGACCGATTTTGATGAAATTTGGTATGTGGGCTCCATTTGGGGTTTAGTTGTGCCCCGAAAATTTTGGTTGATGTAAGTAACTTCTAAGGGTTTAAAAATGAATTTTGAAATTTTGAAAACGATCTAACTCAAAAAATTTTGAAATAAAGGTATTGTTTTTACTTCAATTCAAGATTCTATAGAATTTTTAGAATTTTTTGAGACCAACCGGAGCTCTGTAGGAAAAACTGTTCGCTCACTACGAGAATTTAAGGGTTTTACGTACGATAAATCAGAAACACGAGTGTGAATCGCAAAAGAAGCCTAATCTCCGTTCAAATTATAGCTGACCGAAATACGATCGATGTTTTTCTTCATGTTGGATGGTTGATGGCTTTGTAGACGAGTGATCTATAGAAAAATAATAACCATTGTGTAATAATTTGCAGCGTTTTGATTTGCACTCTGTTGTGAGCCCTTAGCAACCAGCAATCACTATTTCCAAATAATTAAGGCAACCTCAACTTCCCATTTCTTCGAATTTAGTGTGAAGCGTTTATTTCTTCAAAATAAGCTTGATTGTGAAGTAGCTATGTAGTAGGTAGGTTGTACCTACCTTGTCCAACCATCAAGTTCTCGTAGGGAGCGAACGGTTTGTCGGACAGAGCTCCGCGTGGTTTCTAATTCTAAAAAAAAAACGTCTGCCAAGTTGGGTGGGCAGTATAGCTTCCCTCACTCATTGTAAACATGGACGTATAGAATCAGTTGGCGAAAAAATTATGATTCAAAGAGTTATTGAAAGATGCACGAGAGACTGTGATGAGGGGTCAATTTGGTTTCAACATTAATTGACCTGCAGACCACAACATTTGATCACACAATAAAAGAAGCAATATACACGGGAACCTGGAAGTAAGTGTGGGCACGAGTAGTATGATATTTGTATTTTCAACGTAGAATTTAATTTAGCGGTCCACCGTCTAGGACCTAACCCACACAATCCCTGAAAATTTCATCGAAATTGGTTGAATAGTTGCGGAGTTTGGTTGTAACAATAAATTTGAAGTTCGCGCATGCGCAGCGGCTATTGCTTGACCAATTTAATTGAAACTTATAGGGTGTCTCTTAGAAGTTAGTCCCTAACTAACCTCCAAATTTGAGCAAAATCGGTTCATTAGAAACCGAGAAAACCGAGGTTCCAGGAAATTCACGTTTGTGCATGCGCACTCGCTCCTATTGGTTCGAAGGTGCTGAAATTGATAGGGGACCGTCTAGGACCTAACCCGCACAATCCCTGAAAATTTCATCAAAATCGGACTACAGGTTAGTATAGTTTTGCCCGGGACAAGGATTGACCACAGACAGACCGACAGACCGACAGACCGACAGACCGACAGACAGACAGACAGACAGACACGAACCAAAATTGTTCGGGAAGCTCTAAAACGCAAAAAGCAAGTGGAAATTTTGATTTTGGAGGACATTTTTTTTTTCACTTCTTTCACGAATACAGAGCTTCCCTACCTTCGGTAGTGAGGAAGCAAAATCGTCACGCGGGGATCGTTACGCGGGGAGCGTTATGAGGGGAGCGTTACGCGGAAATTTCTGATGATTTTCACGTACAACCAATCTTTCCTAGGGAAAACTAACTTCCTCATTTTCCACCCCACAAAAATCGTTCACCACTCATTGGAAAGCTCTCAATTTATTAAACATAAGACATAAAATGTCTCTCGTGGTTGCGTACTTGTACGAAAGCTGTATCCACCGTTTGTGTTTGTTTTCTTTTCCATTCTTCAAAATGAATTATTTTCAATAATGGACATTTGGAATCGATCAAGAAAAAAAATTTGAACCCTCTTCAAAATTTGTTGGTTTACCTGTTCAAGGTACTTAACTCGATTCTTAAGGTTTTTATTGAAAATAATAAACCAAAATGAGATATTCTGTCACACACAGTCCTTCATAAGACGGCATCCCACTCATAGATGTCTCAAGAACGAACCTGTTGAAAGCACTCTGATTAGGGTTAGGTTACCTAGGTTTTACGCTATTGGATTTTCACTCCATCTCCGTCCCAGCAATCACCAAAGCTACACTGCAAAACGACAATACACTGCTAATGCTCGAATACCACCTACATTACAATGAAGGTCGGCTTTACTGGTGCAGCTTCTTCTGCACAACACTCAACAACTCACATCCATTGAAGCTTCTGGAGCAAACTGGAAAGCTCTAATAGTTCATCGATAAATCCTCAGATAGGTGTCTGGAAAATTTACGGCACGTTTTCTCGGAGTTTCCTTAGAATTTTCCATCGACGACTCACATCGGGGATTTTCTAGTTACTGGGGTTGAAACGTAAACCAACAAAATTTGAGGTGGGGTTACAATTTTTGCTTCCTCACTACCGAAGGTAGGGAAGCTTTGTATTCGTGAAAGAAGTGAAAAAAAAATGTCCTCCAAAATCACAATTCCCGAACAATTTTGGTTCCGTGTCTGTCTGTCGGTCTGTCTGTCTGTCTGTGGTCAATCCTTGTCCCGGGCAAAACTATACTAACCTGTGGTCCGATTTTGATGAAATTTTCAGGGATTGTGCGGGTTAGGTACAAGACGGTCCCCTATCAATTTCAGCACCTTCGACCAATAGGAGCGAGTGCGCATGCGCAAACGTGAATTTCCTGGAACCTCGGTTTCTCGGTTTCTAATGAACCGATTTTGCTCAAATTTGGAGGTTAGTTAGGGACTAACTTCTAAGAGACACCCTATAAGTTTCAATCAAATTGGTCAAGCAATAGCCGCTGCGCATGCGCGAACTTTAAATTTATTGTTACAACCAAAACTCCGCAACTATTCAACCAATTTCGATGAAATTTTCAGGGATTGTGTGGGTTTAGGTCCTAGACGGTGGACCGAAAAATAAAATTCTACGTTGAAAATACAAAATATTATAAACTATAATACCTTATAAAAATTATAAAAATATTATAAACATTAATACCTGCAACCCTATCCCACATATTATCGCCAATACTTTGGTATTCAATAACTCTTTGAATCATAATTTTTTCGCCAACTGATTCTATACGTCCATGTTACAATGAGTGAGGAAGCTATACTGCCCACCCAACTTGGCAGACGTTTTATTGGTCGATTCCAAAAGTATTGAAATATATATGTGTGGTGGACGCCTCAGGGCGTCCCCACTACCGCCCCCAACTGGCCTGGAGTAGGTACCCCTTCTCCAGCCAGCTAGGGGGTATAAATAGGGCCGGATGGCCCATAATAAATCAGACTGTGTCTCAACCTAATCGCCTTATTATTTTAGCTCTTAAGAACCTCTTGTCCAATTGACCAACCATATTGAATTATAAATCTGTCTCCATTTAACTGTCGGCCATTACAGCAGCGCAACACACTGGTAACACCGACGTTGCAGCCATCATACTTCGCCGAAGTTCGCTGCCATCTTTGCACGCCATTCGCCTCCGTCGAGATACCGCACCTGCGACGCTCCGGACCGGCCACCATCAGCACGACGACATTTTCCGTGCCCCCATTCGCCTTCCGTCGAGATAACTCACAGAGACGCTCCGGAACCGGCCATCAGTAGCACGACGACATTTTCCGTGCCCTCCATTCGCCTTCCGTCGAGATACCTCACAGAGACGCTCCGGAACCGGCCATCAGTCGCACAGCGACATTTTTAATACACCCATCTTGTGCAGCCATCATCGTCCGTCGAGATCCCGTGTTTACGACGCTCCGGACACGTCGCACTGCGACCATTCTAACCCGCCATTCAGCTCCATTTGCTTGAGGACGCCGCTCTTGGAACTCGCATTTGGGGCTCTCAGAATCGATCTGTCACTCATTCATTGATTGACCGCCGGACGAGAGTGAACGGGACCCCCCTCCTCGCGGCGACCCCCCCACGAGGCCCGCTCTCCTTCTACCTGGCGCCTCACAGCTGTTTCACGTTACGTCAGCCCCCGCCGCGCCCGTCTACGCTCGACAGGGAATCCCCTCTCTTCCGGGAAACTCTCGGCCCCCTTCTACGAATCTCAGCTATTTAACGAGAAATTCGCCGTTGATTAATTGCAGACCACTGCCCATCAGCTTCGGGATCACTTCTCTTCTCTTCTGGTCTCCACTTCGGCTCACCTCGACCATCGGCTGCCCTTCTCCCGCTATCACTGCATCGAAGATCACCCTCTCATTCCTCGAAAATTTTTTAAAATTATTAGAGGAATAGAGGCGCCATCATTCCGCCATCTTGCACGGCCAACTTCAAGTCTCGGCTGCCGACCTTCGAAGAACACTCTATTTTCCTCGAAAAATTTTTTCTAAATTTATTAGAGGAATAGAGGTGCCATCATTACGCCATTTTTCACGGCCAACATCGAGCCTCGTCTGTCGAACTTCGTAGATTACCCTACCTCCTCGAACATTTTTTTAAAAAATTAATAGAGGGGTAGAGGCGCCATCATTACGACCCGCTCCCGACAGAACCCGCGGCCGCCACCGGCCCCAACTCCGCAAACAATCATCATGGCTGCACCTACCAAGCTTCCGCAATATGACCCTTCGCTTCCATCAGTATGGATTGCCCAGGTTCGACTCGCGTGCGCCAACGAGGACCTCAACACGGAACCCGAGCAATTTCGGAGAGCCTTCCTTGCCTTGGACGTTAAAACAGCAGAACTAGTGGCGGACATCGACGCAAATTCACCTACCGCCTTCACTTCTCTCTGCGACCGACTCCTACAAGCTCACGGACCTCGTGACGGATCGGACCTCTCTTCAATCCTTCAGGACAACTCGCTGGACGGATCTGGCCGCCGCACACGCACGCCTGCTTCGCAGAAAGCTACCTACTGACACACCGGCCTCCATACTTCGCTCCATATTCCTCCGGGCACTTCCTCCTGACATCCGCTTAAATGTCGCCGTCTCGACTGAAACGGACATCGACAAACTGGCCGCCATCGCCGACCGCCTACTGCCCCTTCGGGACAACTCGTCCTCCACGGCCGCCACTGCACTGCAGTCCACTTCTACCTACTCCTCCGACGACAATGGAGACTCAGCCGACGACGCTACACACATAGCCAGCGCTGCTAACAGAACACGCACCTTCAAAAAACCTTCACAGATGCCTCCCTCGCGACAACGTTCATCACAGATGCCCTCCTCGCGACCACGAAACTTCGCACGCCGTCGCATCATGCCGCAACAGCGAGAACAACAGTACCCCCCAGACCGGCGCTCACCATACTGCTACTACCATCAAAGATGGGGTCCTACCGCGATATACTGCCAATCACCATGCTCCTGGAGACAACACATGCCAACGGGAAACGCAAACGCACGGTCGCCAAGGTGGTAACGACTGTGCATAACCGACCCAACCACCAACGCCTGTTCATCAAATGCAAACGCTCAAATTACGACTTCTTAGTCGACACGGGAAGCGATCTCTCCATTCTACCCAACAACCATCTGAACCGCCGCCGAGAGACTCCATCTTCCACGCTACTGGCCGCCAATGGCTCCAAGATTACGACCTACGGCTCTCAAACTGCGACCGTCCATCTTCCCAAGTTACCTCCGTACGAATGGACCTTCACAGTCGCCAACGTCAGCACAGCCATCTTGGGAGCCGATTTCCTCAGCCACTATGGCCTCCTTGTAGACCTTCAAAACCTCCGGCTCATTGATTCAGCCTCCCAGTCGTTTCTTCCCGGCCACTGTCTCATCGCTTCACCACAGGAGTCCTACTGCTCCGCTGCCTGCGCTCCACCTCGCTTCCAACGTCTACTAGACGCCTATGAACCCTCATCGCATCCAAAATCGGCGCCCGTCTATCATCACATCGTGACCACCGGTCCTCCCTGCCATGCAAAACAACGTAGATTGGCTCCGCACCTCTACAACCAAACAAAGGCCCATTTCAACGAAATGCTGCGCTCCGGCATCGTCCGCCCTTCCAATTCACCTTGGTCAAGCCCACTCCACGTAGTTCTCAAACAAAATGGGGATATTCGACCCGTCGGAGACTACAGGGACCTCAACCGAGCTACAACTCCGGATCGCTACCCGATCGGCCACCTCCATGATTTCACACTCGCACTGCATGGTTCCACCATTTTCTCAACATTCGACTTATCGAGAGCCTTCTTTCACTGCCGCATAGCGCCCGAAGACATTAAAAAAACTGCTATCCTGACACCGTTTGGACTCTACGAGTTCACAAGAATGAACTACGGCCTACGGAACGCCCCGCAGACATGGCAACGCTACATGGATTTTATACTCCGAGATCTCCCGTTCGCATACGTCTACTTAGACGACATTTTGATTGGATCACCGGATGCCGAAACGCACTTCCACCACGTATCTCGCTTACTTCATGTCCTTGCTTCCTTCGGGCTTTCAATCAACAAGGCCAAGTGTCAACTCGCCCGGAGCCAAGTCAAGTTCCTAGGACACTTGGTGGACAAAGATGGCATCAAACCTCTACCATCGAAAACTGCGCTCATCCGGAACTTTCCTCTTCCTCAGTCAGTAAACGATCTCCGTACGTTCCTCGGGCTCATCAATTTCTACCGCAGGGCTATACCTCACGCCGCGCACTCGTTAATGCACCTCACGAAGCTACTGCCATCAAACCCGAGAAAAAACGACAAGCGCCCAATTTCATGGCCTCCGGACGCTCTCCATCATTTCGAAAAAGCTAAGCAACTCCTCGAATCATCCGTCCAGCTAGCTCATCCTCATCCGTCCGCTCAACTCATCCTCCATACCGATGCATCTAATTTTGCCGTTGGAGCTGCCCTACATTACCAACACAACGGAACACTGTTCCCTCTCGGATTCTTCAGCAAAGCTCTCTCTCCCGCACAGCGGAACTATTCAACGTTCGACAAAGAACTTCTCGCAATATACTTAGCGATCATCCATTTCCGCCAAACCATCGAGGGTCGCCCACTTACGATCTCCACGGATCACAAACCCCTCACTACGGCGTTGACCTCGCTTACAGACACCATGCCGCCCATCCGACTTCGTCATCTGCGCTTCATCTCTGAGTTTACTTCCGACATAATATATCGTCCTGGAGCCTCTAACCTCTCAGCGGACCTCTTCTCGCGAATCAACCACACAGCGGCCGTCTCCATCGTACCTCCCACGGCTATCCGTGATGCCCAACTTAATGACCCACACATAGAGAACATGAATCTCACGCCGGTCACTCGGGACGGAATTACTCTCCTCTGCGACATGTCAGATTCGTCGCCACGACCTTACATACCTTCTACACTTCGCCCTGACATTTTCAACATGATTCACGGATTGTCACACCCGGGCATCAAAGCAACCACGCACTCCTACGCGGACGATTCTTCTGGCCGAACATGTTGACTTCCGTAAAAACCATGACACGCGCCTGCCCTTCCTGTAATCGCGCAAAAGTGACGCGACATATTCGCGCCCCACTCGGCCGCTTTAACGACGCCGAACGTTACTTCACATCCACGCAGACATCCTCGGGCCCCTTCCCAAAAGCGACAATTTTAAATTCTGCTTAACAATGATCGACAGAGGCACAGGATGGACCGAATGCGTCCCCGTCCGTAACATCCAGGCATCCACCATCATCCGCGCCATCTTCAACTCATGGATCTCTCGTTTCGGAGCCCCTCGCAATATCACAACCGATCGAGGAACACAATTCATGTCACATGAATTCGCAAATTTCTGCCGCCAACATGGAATCACCCACAAGCCTACGAACGCCTATCACCCACAGGCTGATGGACTCATCGAACGTTGGCATAGAGTTCTTCAGGAAGCCATAATGTCCACTTCATCCCCATCATCTTGGGCTCAGGACCTTCCCTCCATCATGCTCGGTCTACGCAATCGGCCCTCAAAAGATGGCCTTTCTCCCGCTCAGCGTTTGTTTCATTTAAACCCTCGCCTTCCCGGCGATATTTTCACTCCACTAACGCCAACCGACATGCCAGCGCTATCTCATGATTCCTATCGGAACTTCGCACGCTCTTATTATA
>CM019177.2:1350744-1385069 GCA_009739505.2 Apolygus lucorum
TTCCTTCGACAAAGGGGGTTCTAAGGGGGTCGCGATACTGAAAGGCAAAAACAAGAAAAATATCGGAATCTTAGACTAATTGAATTTAGAGGTACTTAACTGGTTCTTGGTAGCGGCGTTCTCCCGAGCGGCTTGGAGATGAGGCGTAGCGTTCCAGTAGATACCTTTGTTATATATGATATTTGCAATACTGTTATGCCTGAAGGGATCTGTTAACCTGAAGGGTTCTATGTATCGATATGTTGAAAATAAATGAAGTTACGTACGTTTGTTGTTTCTTTTCAAGCAAGTTCCTATTATCGATACGGTTTGCAATACTCTGTTACTCAGAACCTGGGATGTTGGGTAAGTTTTGAAATGAGAAGAATTATTTAACCAAATGTCTTTTAGATTTAATCTCAGGACTAGAAACGGCGTTACAGGTAAGTAAAAATGGTTCCAATGTGGTTACGTTAAGTTCTGCAAACTTCAATCCCAGGGATCGAGCGCCTGAGGGGCGTTACGGTGGAATGCAATCAGGTAAGAAAGGTAAGTTTTACTTATGGCGACTAGTCTTAGTCTTACGTTACGGTACGATACTCTTAGAGGTAAGATCAACAAGGTGAGTATTCTTAGGCTTTAGATACGTTACAGGTAAGTTCCTCTTAGTTCCTATTTTAGTATAGTAGAAATATCACTGAGTCACGGTACCTCTACCTTTAATTGGCCAATTATATTAAGGTAGGTAAGATTGTTTGCACTCACGTTCCGGGTTACCGTAGCGAGTCCGGGAGGCGATGCAGCGAGGTTGAGGGGAGGAGCCGGGAACGGACTTGTTTCGCGTCTCTTCCTCCGATACGACGATCCGGCAGGTTCAACGAGATCCAGGGGAGGCAGGACGAACAAGTTTCACTGCGGTACTGTCTTTCACTGAGTAACCGCGTGTCTTGGGGAGGGCAGGAGGGATACGGTTCGGCGCGATACGGGTTGACGCGGGAACAAGGGGAGTGCGCTTCAAAGACAAGGGAGATCACTTCGAGACGAGCTGGCCAGGCTAAACTTCAGGACTGAGGTATTTCCGTTGATACATCATAATATCATTGGGTTTCTGGGCTCAGTGTTGCCCTCTCCATCTTCAGTTGGCACTCCTGCTCTTCCATACGGTTAGTTGATCAGCTCTCCTCCATGCCAGTTGTTGGCCTTCTCCATGCTCCTCCATGACAGTTGATTTTGTTGTATCCTTAGGTGTTGGTCGGATACTTTAGTTGAGGCCACGCCCTGTGATGTGGCCTGTGATGGGTGGTGGGGGCCTGGTCCCGAAGGAATCAGGACTTATGGATGTGAGGTGCCTGTGAGGGGAAATAATGAGCAACTTGGTTGCTCACATTCCCCGCCCCTTCGGGAGCCAGGGTCATCTACGATGACACTGGGCAATGGCACCGGATCCTCCGGATATGTCCTCTCAGCTCCTGCTCGTAGCGATAACGTCGGCATCCAGAGCAACGGGTGGGGTCTCGCTCCTCCTGGTGGTTGGATGGGCAGGTGGGCAGTGGCTTCTCCTCGGCATGAGCTCTCCGCAGCCGTTGCCAGAATGTCTTGCATGCAGTACATCGGAATTTGAGGATGTACTGGCATGGCAGGAGACAGACTGGACACTTCTTCGAACCTTTTCTGGCCGACGACCCGTCAGGTCGGAGATTCGAAGGAGTGGCTGCGGTGGGGGTTCTGCATCTGCTCAGGCGGAGTCGTGGTAGCTGGAGTGGGGTGGATATCCACGCCTCGTGGTCGGTGTCCCGGTCAGGTGTAGGGGACTTCAGGATCGTGGCAGGATCGATCTCCGTCACAATTTGGACCGGTGTCTGAGATGGCCCGGTTGTGGAGAGGTTTCGCCCAGGTGTTGGGGCGGAAACTCGATCCTGCGGACGGCGGAACGAGGTGTGTCGGGGTCGGAATCTGCGGCGATAGCGATGAGGAACTGGGTGGGCGACTGGTTGCTGGTGGCACTGCTCCACTGGTACTCGCCGCGGGTGGCTCCGCGGGAGTCAATGCCGGCGGGACGGTTGGTTGTGGTGCCGCCTTAATCGCTTTCAGCAACGCCGCGTTTTGCCTCTCTAGCTGCTTGTTCCGATGCAGCATCCCTGTCTTCTTCCAACAGCACATCTCGCTCGCTGGCGAATCCGCTGGAATGTCGGTAACCATGATCCGACTCGACTTACTGCGACCATGCTCACATCTCCCAAGGCGGCTCTCGCTTCATAATTGTCAGTGCGGATCATTGCTCTAATGAATGTAGGCAAGGGCGCACATCTTCATTGCCGGTCGCATAAGGGTTCGGGGGTGTTCACGACCGTTTTTGGAGGGCTTGGAGGTTTCGCGTTTTTTCCTCGATTTCTTCGCGAAGGTGAGTGAGGGCTTCATCTGGTGGTGGAGGGTGTTCCCAGGCTTCCGGCGTTTCGAGGTGACGCTGCGTCATCCTAAAATAGAATTGTACCTTGCTAGTGTGTTTTTTGAAAGTGATGTTATATTGTTTCGGCCCGTAGGATGAAGGTTACAGTGTCTCAGGGACAGGTGAGTGAGAACTAAGTGTTTTTCAAGGTAAGTGTTAAATTTAAATTATTTTAAGTTGATATTCGACCTGAAGGGTCTTTTAATTTAGCTTATTTGGTTGTATCTTTTCAGAGTTCCTGGATTAATAAGTACATGTGGTTTTTTTTTTTTTTTTTTTTTTTTTTTTTAAATAAACTTGTAAATGAACTTTGTGAACTTAGCATTATATATACAGGTTTCCATAACTGTATTAATTGTACGTATGTGTGGTAGTCTGTCTGTAGTTGTAATTCCCTAGTAGTAAGTCAGTTAGTTGAGCCTCGTCCTGTGTGAAGGTTGTTGGTAATTGACCGGCACTCTCCGACGGAGGATATACCTCGGTGTATCTTCTGTGTGAGATTCGTCGGCGGTGGTCTTCCACTTCACTTACAGGAACTGCGGGCGGCTGTCTCGGCGTTTCCGGGGGTCTTCATCTGAAGATGTTCCGGGAGGGCTGGTGGTCTGGTCCCACAGGTTGTTTCTCGGTGCGTATGTCCGTTTGTTTTGGCAGAGGTAACGGGGCTATCGACGGTTCCTTGAATTGAGGGACCGGGTTGCTCCCGTTTTCCTTGTTTGTTGGTCGGTAGTTACTGGGTACGGTTTGACGGGTTTCTCGTCTGCTGAGGCCCAGTCTTCGGTTAACAGCTTCTCTACTAAGGTGGGTTCGGGTGGTGGTTACAGGAGTCACCTCTGGAGTTGTTGGTTCCACTCTCTGGTCGGTTAAAAGCTTCGTCAGGGACACCATTTTCGAAAGCTGGCTTGAGGCGGTTCACATGAACTGTCTGTTGTTTTAGGTTCGCGGTGTGTCGCGAATCTCGTACGTCATTCTGTGTATTTGGCTGAGATCACCCAAGGTCCTGACCATGGCTCCACAGCTTTCTTGGGGCTCCCGCGGTGGCTGTATCTCCCTTAGATACACTCGGTCATCCAATTCGAAAGACCTGCTTTTCAGTCGTTGTTAATGACGTCACTGCGCCTCTTTCCAGGCGTCGTGAAGACAAGTTTATCGCAGCGTTACGGGCGATTCTCAAATCGTCGTAGATTCGAGTCTTCATTATCCGTTTCAGAGTCTGGAACGTTTCGTTGGTAGTCTAACCTCTCGACCGAAAGTCAAGTAAGTCGGTGTGAAACCAGTACTCTTGTGGGGTGTCGCTCTATACGCTGCCAGTGCTACTGGTAGAACGGCTTCCCCAAGCTGTAGTCTTTTTGACGATCTTCGCCAAGATGTTGCCAGTGTCCTGTGAAACCTCTCACAGACCAACCATTTCCCTCTGGGTGGTACGCTGTAGTGAATACTTGGCGTATTCCCCAGTTCAGACAGAGTTCTTCGTTGACTTCGCGGTGAACGCTGTTCCCCTATCCGAAACCAATCTTTCTGGCACTCCGTGAGTGGGTATGTATTTGGTTGCCAACACACGTGCCACTGTTCCTGCAGTGCAATCGGCTACCACGTACGCCTCGGCATATTGGTAAAATGATCAATAGCCGTTAATATGTACTTCGGGGTGGATCCAGACGTGACTGGTCCAACAAAATCCACCCCTACGATCTGCCCTGGTCTTTCTGGTAACAGCGGTTTCTGGATTGGATGGTGTAATCCGCTTGGTGTGTTCGTTTCTGGCATGGGACGCATTGGCGGACGAAGTTCTTGACGTCTTTGGCCAGACTCGGCCAATACCCTAGTCTTCGGACGATCTTTTCCATGGCTTCGGCGCCGGGATGACCAGCCCAAGCGTTCCGATGACAATTCTCCATCAACCATTCCCTTAATGACACGGGCATCAACGGGGTCCATCGCTCTTGTCCATCCAGCTTGATCTTTATCTCGACGACTCCGTTTACCTTGCGGGTTTCACCTCTATTTTTGAAGAGAAATGTTGATTGAACCCACGGGTCGATATTCTGGGCGGCGATGATGAGACTTCGGGGAAACTCGAGGGTCATCGCGCCGATGTCCATCCGGCTCAGCCCATCCGCGTGAGCCATCTGCGATCGGGTCTATATCGAGGCACGAAACTATACTCGGCGAGGCGAAGGGTCCATCTTCCGATTCTGGAAGTCGGGTCCTTGAGGCGCATGGCTGCTGTGAGGGCCATGTGATCGGTCTGTAACCTCAAAGGACCGACCCAGCAAATATTCCTGGAAGTGTCTCACTGCCCACACGACAGCGAGCAGTTCCCTCTCCGTCACAGAATAACGCGTTTCGGCCGGGATTAAGCTTTCGGCTTGCGTATGCAACTGGTCTTTCTTGTCCGTCATACTCCTGAGATAGGACAGCGCCTACCGCGGAATTCGATGCGTCCGTAGCCAGGATAAAGGTTTTGTCTAGATCGGGGATATGCTAGAACAGGTTCTCCTGTTAGCTGTGTCTTCAATTCATCAAACGCCTTTTGATGGGATTCGTTCCACTCGAACGGCACTCCTTTCTTGGTTAGGTTGGTCAACGGGGTAACGATCTCTGCAAACTTCGGGATAAAGCGGCGGTAAAAATCCCGCTAATCCGAGGAAGGATTGCAACTTCAATACGGAGGTAGGTACAGGGAAGTCCCTAACCGCCCGTGTCTTCTCAGGTTCGGTGTGTATCCCCGTGGATGTTACCCTATGTCCAAGGAAACGTACCTCTTGCTTCAAAAATTCACATTTTGCGAGGTTCACTTTTAGTCCAGCATCCCTAAACCGGTCGAACACTTGTCGGAGCTTGAGTAGATGTTCCTCTGCTGTGGGCGAGAAAATGATTACATCATCTAGATAGACGAGGCATTGGTCACCCAGGAGTCCATCCAATACGTTGTTCATAACGCGTTGGAACGTCGCTGGCGCATTTTTTAGCCCGAACGGCATTTATCATACTCAAAATGCCTACCAAGCACGGAAAATGCGGTTTTTTTCCTTCGTATCAGGGTGCACAGGGATTTAGTGATACCCTGAAATCAAATCGATGGTGGTAAAATATTTGCATCCTCCCAACATGGACAGTGTCTCCTGGAGTCGTGGGATGGGGTAGGCGTCCCCTTTTGTAATTTTGTTTAATTGCCTGAAGTCGGTACAAAATCTCCATTTTTGCGTTTCTCCGGGAGGCGTTTTCTTCTTCACCATCAATACCGGTGCACACCACGGGCTGGTCGAACTACTGATTACTCCGGAAGCCAACATATCTTTCAACTGCTTTTCCACCACCTCGCGGAGAGCGTGGGGGATCGGATATGGTTTTGGTTGGTCACTTCCGGTTGCGTTGTCGTAATTTCATGGGCTACCTGGAGACTGCATCCCTCTCCCGATGGGGGTTGGAACAAGTCCCAGTAGAACAAAAGTGTGTTCCTAGCCATTATCTGCGGTGCTTCGGTAAGATGGGAGATCTTTTCTTCAATTACTGCCTCTGTATCTGGTTGTGGGTCGTCCCATTGATCGGTGGGTATGAGCTCCCATTCGTCGTCTTCACTGGTACACTCTTCTGTTTCTGGTCCAGGTTGTTTCATTTCCAACCTACATGTCTTTGTGATGGGTGGTTTTCTGTGTTGACAGTTCGTGGACCCTTTTTAGAGTTCCTCTGGATTCTGCAAAGGCGTCCTCCTCAATTTCCTGTTGACTCGAAGTCTCAATGTCGTCCTCACAAGGGAGCGTTACACCTCTCGATACACCTGGTTCCTCATCAGATGTTTGAGTTATCATCAGTATCGATACACCCGGCGATACCATGGGGCGATACCCCGGTGTCTCTTGGTACTGCAGGGGCGATACGGTATCCGATACACCCGGCGATACCATGGGCGATACCCCCGGTGTCTCTTGGTACTGCAGGGGCGATAACGGCATTCCGATACACCCGGCGATACCATGGGCGATACCCCCGGTGTCTCTTGGTACTGCAGGGGCGATACGGCATCCGATACACCCGGCGATACCATGGGCGATACCCCCCGGTGTCTCTTGGTACTGCAGGGGCGATACGGCATCCGATACACCCGGCGATACCATGGGCGGTTGTTCGCTGCTACCCATTTGTAAGTGTGAGTTTGGGGTCGTTACAGGATCCGATACGTCCGGCGATACAGTGGATGATTGTTCGCTGCCACCAATTTGTAAGCTTGGGGGCGTTACGGTACCCGATACACCCGGCGATACCATGGGCGATACCTCCGGTGTCTCCCTATATTGTTGGGATGTTACGGGGTCCGATACCCCTAGCGATACGGTGGTCGATACCGCTGATGTTCCTCCGTGTTGTTGGGTCAATGAGGGGTCCGATACACCTAGCGATACGGTGGGGCGATACCTCGGGCAATACCCCTGGTGTTCCTCTGTGTTGTTGGGTCAAGTAGGGGTCCGATACACCTAGCGATACGGCAGGCGATACCTCGGGCAATACCCCTGGTGTTCCTCTGTGTTGTTGGGTCAATGAGGGGTCCGATACACCTAGCGATACGGTGGGCGATACCGTCAATGTTCCTGGGCACGGTTCCCATTTCTCAAGGTCCACAAGGGCGGCGGTTACCGAGCGAGAGGTGCTGGGGAGGGCCGTATCCGTACCGTCTGTGTAGCTCAGGTACTGCGATCCGGGGTTCTCCCTCCTCCCGTCCGATATCACCACTCCTATGTTCCCGAGACTCCGATACTCCTCATCACGTTCCTCTTCAATTTTTTCGGTATCGGTCCTCATCTCCATGTTCGGTCCCAGTGTCAAGGTCAGTGGAATCTGTCTCAATACGTCGAGACCCAGTAGGTTCAGGTCGGCACGCTTCCGCGCGAACACCGGAAAAGTGTGGAGAAATCTGTACTGGCCGATGCGGGTGTCAACAACCTGTTCCCCTGCAAAGGGTAGTAAGGTTCCATCGGCTCCCCAGGCCACCATTTTGGTTGGCCGTAACGGTATTCCAACTATCGGGCTCGCCAACACGGAAAGCGCGGCTCCTGTGTCCACCAACATATGACGCGTCTCCGGTCCTAGACCCACTTCTATTCGAAGGGTTCGGGCCATTGGCTGTTCCACCGCGGTTACACGAGGTTTATCTTCCTCTGTTCCCCTGTAGAGAGTTACTTCCTTCACATGGTTCGGTTCCGCTAGCGGTTGAGATACGGGCAGCAACTTTTTCTTCTGTGGACAATCCGGTTCCAGGTGTTCCCGACATCCACAGAAATTACAGAAGATAGTCTTCTGGGGACTTCTGGGACAATCCACCGGAAAGTGTTCCTTCGATGCACAAAAGAGACACGGATATCTGGGCATGGGTTTTTCATCGTTACGTTGGTTACGATGGTCGTTGTTCCACTGATCTCTACGGTCTCCGTTCCACTGGTTCCGCTGGTCACCGTTCCATCGGTTCCGCTGGTCACCGTTCCACGTGTTTTGCGGGTTCTCGTTCCACTGGTTACGGCGTTCTTCACCGTATCTTTGTTCCCGTCTCGGTATGGGTTGGTCTCGACGCGGACATCGGGCGGCAAAGTGGTTCGTTCCACCACAATTGTAGCATCTCTGTTCCGCCGATACCGCTGCGAGTTCCCAATGTTCCTCGGTATCTTCCGTTTCTGCGAAGGTCTCTTCAAGTTCCTCGGCCTTCTGTAGGGCGATACGTATCGTAGCGGGTCGATCCATTACGAGGAAGGCACTCAATTTCTTTCCGACACCTCTAATAAATGCGCTGAGGGTCTTCCGTTCCACCCAGTCACTTCGGTCATGCCGATCCAGATGGGTTCCCTCCTCTACTACTGCGCATTGTGCCAACCCACGTATGCGATCCGCAAACTGACGTAGGGTTTCTGAGGCGTTCCGCTTCACCGTCCAAAGTGACGCGGCGGCATGTTGCGGGTTCTGTCTTCTGAACCATGACAGCATCTCGTCTCTGATCATGTTATAGGCGTTGTTACAATCAAGGGTATCGTTCCTATCAATGAGGAATTGTTTCGCGATCCCTCTTGCCTTGATCCTGAGGAGTTTCAGCTTCTGTTCCTGTGTTAGTCCCTCGGTTACTGCGTCGAAGTTTGTAAAGAACGAGCCAACACTCAGCGATCCGGTTGCGTCGGGGTCCCATGGTTCCACTTCTAGGAGCAAGGAACGTGGAATGCCGTTCCCGCCCTCGTCACGGCTCGACTCGTTGTACTTCGACAATAAAGTATTCATTTGCTTCATTGTTTCAGTAAGCAAGTCTACCGGACCCTTTTCTTGGAACGGATCGGGATCCACAAAGTCTTCTGGATCTCCCAACGACATTGTCACTGTTAATTAAGCAATACCGGAACACAATCACAATCACAGTCACAGGATCGGCTCGGAACGGTTTCTGTCAAGTTTCGGTCTGTATTGGGTTGTTCTGTGTGACGACACAGGTGTTTGTTTGTGTAATACAGTTGTGAAAATACGGTGTAATAATTCACTTAATATATACAATTTTCTTAGTACTATACACAATACACCAACACACCCTGGTTCTGGTTATTAGATTCCGATATGACTCTACTGGAAGGAACTGTTACTGAACACCTAGCTACAAAATGGAACTGGGTTCGTGCGGGGCGCACCACACGCAAGTCCGGGCGATATACCGACCCGACACACAAGTTATCGAGTGCGATACGGCGCCTCGGAGTTACGGTTCGCAATAATCCCAGACACGGGTCACCAACTTGTAAGGTTCGTTTCGGAACCCCAAAATTCGGCGATCCTAGGCTGAGAAAATCCTACCGCTTGCCACCAATTTGTAAGCTTTATTGGTCAGTGTTTCAGTTACGAGTTCCTTCGACAAAGGGGGTTCTAAGGGGGTCGCGATGCTGAAAGGCAAAAACAAGAAAAATATCGGAATCTTAGACTAATTGAATTTAGAGGTACTTAACTGGTTCTTGGTAGCGGCGTTCTCCCGAGCGGCTTGGAGATGAGGCGTAGCGTTCCAGTAGATACCTTTGTTATATATGATATTTGCAATACTGTTATGCCTGAAGGGATCTGTTAACCTGAAGGGTTCTATGTATCGATATGTTGAAAATAAATGAAGTTACGTTACGTTTGTTGTTTCTTTCAAGCAAGTTCCTATTATCGATACGGTTTGCAATACTCTTGTTACTCAGAACCTGGGATGTTGGGTAAGTTTTGAAATGAGAAGAATTATTTAACCAAATGTCTTTTAGATTTAATCTCAGGACTAGAACGGCGTTACAGGTAAGTAAAAATGGTTCCAATGTGGTTACGGTAAGTTCTGCAACTTCAATCCCAGGGATCGAGCGCC
Organism: Apolygus lucorum; assembly: GCA_009739505.2. Lineage (NCBI taxonomy): Eukaryota > Metazoa > Arthropoda > Insecta > Hemiptera > Miridae > Apolygus > Apolygus lucorum. Next base: position 1,360,524 of record CM019177.2, read on the forward strand.
TGAGGGGCGTTACGGTGGAATGCAATCAGGTAAGAAAGGTAAGTTTTACTTATGGCGACTAGTCTTAGTCTTACGTTACGGTACGATACTCTTAGAGGTAAGATCAACAAGGTGAGTATTCTTAGGCTTTTAGATACGTTACAGGTAAGTTCCTCTTAGTTCCTATTTTAGTTATAGTAGAAATATCACTGAGTCACGGTACCTCTACCTTTAATTGGCCAATTATATTAAGGTAGGTAAGATTGTTTGCACTCACGTTCTGGGTTACCGTAGCGAGTCCGGAGGCGATGCAGCGAGGTTGAAGGGGGAGAGCCGGGAACGGACTGTTTCTGCGTCTCTTCCTCCGATACGACGATCCGGCAGGTTCAACGAGATCCAGGGGAGGCAGGACGAACAAGTTTCACCGGTACTGTCTTTCACTGAGTAACCGCGTGTCTTGGGGGAGGCAGGAGGGATACGGTTCGGCGCGATACGGGTCGACGCGGAACAAGGGGAGTGCGCTTCAAAGACAAGGGGAGATCACTTCGAGACGAGCTGGCCAGGCTTAACTTCAGGACTGAGGTATTTCCGTTGATACATCATAATATCATTGGGTTTCTGGGCTCAGTGTTGCCCTCTCCATCTTCAGTTGGCACTCCTGCTCTTCCATACTGGTTAGTTGATCAGCCTCCTCCATGCCAGTTGATTGGCCTTCTCCATGCTCCTCCATGACAGTTGATTTTTGTTGTATCCTTAGGTGTTGGTCGGATACTTTAGTACTGAGGCCACGCCCCTGTGATGTGGCCTGTGATGGGTGGTGGGGGCCTGGTCCCGAAGGGAATCAGGACTTATGGATGTGAGGTGCCTGTGAGGGGAAATAATGAGCAACTTGGTTGCTCACATCCCTAACCTATCCCAACCCCTAACTTATACCCAGCCCATCCCTAACCCATACCTAACTCATCCCTTGTTTTAATGAAACAAAAGTACCTAGTTACCTAACACTTAAATTCAATGAAGAGTCACGGTTGTGATAGTTAAAGTGTTCCTATAAGTAATGGTTGTAATTTGAGAAATGGTAATTGAGGAATTGGTAGTATATTGAATAATTTATTGCTCAACTCTAGTAATATCTTAAACTGAAGACTATCGTTCTGACTCTAGGAGCCTTACAATTGGATTGTGTCAACGCCTATGAATTTTCATTTAAATATTTTCCTTTTGCATCGATTTGGGTATTTTGTGTAACCTTGAAACCTGAAGAGAAAAAAATTGAATAATATTCCTAATAATTGAATAACCCAAGCTGGGTATATTTTCATGTAAGTCGGGTGTCAAAGGCTGGGTAAAAGCATGTAAGTCCATTTTTTCGTTCGCTAAAGTAAATTTTGATGAAATTAGTCTCAGGCTCTTTGAAATACTACTGTTACCATCAATTTTATGGAATGGAACGAAAAAACGTATTGCATGTGGAATGAAAACTGAATTATTTAGTTTTTAGTGTCCCCTGTAAAATTTGATAAACTCGACTTACATGGTTTACCAGGTACAGGGACGGTATATGGCAACTATATAATAATTACTTCTCTGTGATAGCGTTCAATGTCTATGAATCAACCTCAAATATTACAATTCGATACCTCTCCAATTTATGAAGCTTTGATTTAAATTTTTTTACATGTTTGATTAAGTTTGGTTCTGTGGCCACTTGTTGGCCAATTTCATTTTTCATGGGCATTACTATAAGATTTTTATGAATTTTCCATCATTCAAAAGGGTTAGTCCGCAGATAGATCCATGAATACCAGTTGAACTTTGGAGGGTGGTTTGGAGCAGACCTCAAGATGATTGCTCTTCCGTAACGTACCATTCAATCATTCACACACCAAGTATTTCTACAAATCTATGCAATGGACGTGAGGAAGCTACACTACCTATCCAACTTGACTGATGTTGTAACGGCAATTACACCCAAGCGCTGAGGCCAATAATATGATTGGTTCAAAATAATAATTCTAAACAAATATTTACACTTACTATTTGGAGGCGAAGGTTTTTTGGGTTTAAAGGTTTTCCTTGGGGAGTTGGAAGCAGACGCACTACTCCAGTCGGTTGGCCTAGCAAAGCCTTTGTTGATTCTGAACACGTGGAGGCAAGAAGAGTTCAAAGAAGCAACTACATCTTCCGACATGACCAGGTGAGAAGGCGAGAAACTCAGTTCAAGCGTCACTGGCCACAACTCGAAGTCCAAGAATTTCTGTTTTGATATGTCGTGAGTTCGTGTCACCAGTTGAAAAAGGCAGATGATGTTGTCAGATCCAATCAGAACATTGCCAGTTTCCTAAATAGAAATTTAAATAATCAGATTAGAATACCTTCCTGCCCCCTAATCCAAAAATATATCCATGCTATAAGAATATATTTTTAGATATCTTGGCTGAATTACGTATGACGGAATATTTGAAGACTACACGAGAAGAACGCACCATGTCCCATTTTGTAAACTTTTCAGGAAATAATTTTTTCCGGCAAAACCCAATATTAGTTCGAATTTGGTCGATACATTTTTAAAAAAAATGGGATTTGTATCTCAGCGTACTGTAGAATGCGGTGGTACAATCAAAACTACTGCAAACAGTATTTTAAAACTCCATACTGCTATCCAAAGTTGCAAAGGTCCATCTGTACAGAGGAAGAACGCACCATGAACGTGTATTGCTGGTTTTATTTATAGTATCCTGCCATAAGATTTCTCTCTTTATCAGGGCATAACGGTTTCGTGACATTTTAATAATATATATAATGATTTGGTATTTTCAAAAGTTTACTCACGAAGAAGTTTTGCAAAATATTTTAATAGAATAAAATCCAGGAAATTCATTTTTGTTATCGCAAAAAAGGAGTAGGTATTACAAAAAAAATTAAGGACATTAACATTGATTTTGAAAAAATTGTTCATTTAATAAAATTTGAGGAAACCGATGTTTGTATTTTTTAAAATCAAGGAAAACCCTTTGTTCTGAAATTTTCTCTTCTTGGTGGTAACAAGATTAATCCCATCTTTCTCGCTTTCTGTTCCATATTCATTTCCACGAAACCAAAACAGTTTTCGCCAACAAAAACAAAAACAATTTCACCGTTTTCAAGAAAACAAACACTAGTATCTATCTCAAATAAACTTATTGGTATGAAGAAAATAATATTAAATATTATTTTCTTGTTAGATAAATTTTATCGCCGCTAACAATCGAAAATAATACTGTGAAACCCAGGAAAACCGCATGAATGCGTGAATCACAAAGATCCATCAGGTAGGGGAATACGACCTGGGGGAGGGAGCCCGAAAGTTAGACGTTCTTCCCCGGTTGCGCTCGGCTTGGTGCGTTCTTCCCCTGTACGGTGTTTCGTTTCTCGCATTTTTCTCTTATATTGGATCGTTTATGCCCATTTTGGTTATCACCATCGAGTCCGCCGTGAAAAAATCTATAAGGATCCGTCATAACCTATTTTTCGCAAAAAATCGACTTGGTGCGTTCTTCCCATGTGGTCTTCATTTATGATAGTTTGCTCACCTGACAACAGGCCATGGTTGTGACATTTGGGAAACGCACAGGGAGTTCAATCATTTCCAAAATGTCCGCTCCAGTCTGAGAACTGCTGGGAGTGACACGTCCAGCGATCCTCGCTCGCATAGCCTGCTCTGAATCAGACTCTGGGCGCTTGTCCCAGTTGGTGTAAACCCGAGCGTAGGTAACTTCCTTACCCTGACGAGTCTGTTTCTTCTCCATGGTGGCGACATAGTTTCCTGAAAAGAACCAACTTCCAACGTTCTACCCAATAAATGTAATCCGTACAGGTTTCATGAAAGTAGGAGTAGAATCTGATCCGGCAAATATATAGATTTGTAAATTGTTTCAATAGTTTTAGTATCAAACAGTTTTTGTATTATGTTAAGACTTGAGCATTTCGAGGCACCACAATGTTGATGATGCACAATTCACAAGATTACTTTTTTTTAATGAAAAGAGTCTTAACACTTTTCTGTCAGTTCGAACAATTCACTATCCTAGAGCAACCATAAGGGGCTGACCCGTCAACAAAGCCGTTTTTGGCGATAGCTTCTTCTTGCAGGCCCAGTATGCACATTGAGGTTGCTCTGGTGATGACAAATCTCATTCTAACCTTTGACCATCTTACATCACTTCTCAGCATATATGACAATCTCGTTGTTCTGCCAGTTGAAGGTACACCTGCAAACGCCTTCATCTGGAGGAATATCATAAGCTAGACGAGTGCAGATATCACTTTGCTTCATAATCTACCAGGTAGCTAACGTCTTTTCTTCTGCAACCCTAGAAAGAATTGCTGCTACTATACGGTCAAGATAGGATGGAGCATATTTTGTACCTATGTTCACGCAATGGTGTACCTCCTTCCATAAATTTCTTACATGTAGATACTGCAGATGCTTTAGATAATTTCTTCTCCATGCTATTCAATGGAAAGAACTCCTACAAGACGGACAAGAGATATCTTGACTATCAACTGAACACCAACTATACCCCAAATAATTTCCAATAAGAAAATACAACAAACCTCCTCAAACCTACTTATTTTCAAATTGACAGTCTGGTGGGAATTGCAATCTTCAGAATACTTGCAAGTGCTATCGAACTAGTATTACCATGATCAAACTGACTGGCAAGCAATCCCAAGGAGCTGAAATTTGATACCCACATAAATTCAAACTTTTTGTGAATCGACCCTTAGAGATCAGATAATTTTGATCAATTGAGTATTTCGTCAAATGCACAGACCCAGATATGAGGGGTGAACTCCTTAAGTAGAAAATTATTTTTTTGAGTTAAGTATTTATTTGAAAATCAAAAAAATAAACATAAACAAATTATTGCAAAACTAACAGTAGCAATTGTTGGTAGATCGGATGAGAACTTGATCAAACATTACTCGAAGCCCTCCAAGTGCACTATTTAATTCCACATCTACGGAAGTCTTGAAGGTGTCTTTATTCTTCTCGACTATTCAACAGGTTCTGGCACGCCGAAGCCTGAAGTCGCACGGTCCACCTCTTCGTCGAGTCCTTCATCGTCAGTCCTGTTCAAGAATGATTCCAGAGCCGCTTGGAACGGACAATCTTCAAAGCCGGGCAAACTGACAAACGTGACAAATATGTCTAGCAGCTCGTTACTAGTCAAATCCCGGAAATCAGTGAACACGGTGAGACCCTTAGATATGAACAGCGGCCCGCAGTCTGGAATCCATTTCTCCAAGTACGGTATGACTTTGTTCCGAGTCGTGGTAGTTCCTTGGTACGTGAAAAACCAGAGCGACGTCAATAAGCGCGGAGGAATGACTTTCAAAAGATCTCTTTTCGGTACGGCTTTCATCAGGCAGAACTTGTCTCGGTTCACGTCCAAGTTCTTGAGGAAAGCTATTTTCCGATCACCACGCTTGAACCATGGTACAAAAGATTTTTCATCCACTAAGCACAACAATTCGTAATCGAAGAACATATTGAATAACAAGTATTTTGAGTAGATCATAGGAAGAGAAGCGGCGTTGCAATTGATGTTCCAGAATATTTCAGGGGGGACCGTCATATATAGTTCCATACGTCCATAAGAAATTATTCCACACTGAAAAGCGATACAATTGACAAAAAACTGAAAATATCGGGGTTGAGCGGTGACGCCAATGATTTGTACGGCTGGTTCGTCTTCCCATTCTTTCTTTTCAATTCCTGGCAGTAACTGGGCAACCCGATTGCCACCGTCCAATTTGTCTTTGAGGTCGTCACTCCATATCCTCAAAAAGTGAGTTTTGTAGACTTGTAATTCAGCATTATCGGAAGCGATAGAGTCCATCACGGATTTAAAATATGCATCGCTTTCGTAAGCGAGAATTTTCTTGGGGTTCAACGTGAGGAGACGTCGAGTGAGTAACCCCAGGCCGGGATAGAGTTCGATGATTGGAATATCTGGGTTGAGGTGTCCTTTGATGGATGAAAATATATTTTCAGCGTCAGATTCACTCATGCAGTTGATCCCAATCGGCACGTTGTGCCGCCTTTTCAACAAGTCAGGATTCATGTAGGGATAATGAGCCCTAAATTGTTCAGAAGTCTGAAAATGATCAACAATCTGTTGAGTAACTGTTGACTTCCTTTTCGTCTTAGATGATGCGGGCTTAGTAGCCTCGGCATACGTAGCTAACCGCCTCGGAACCACAATGGCTACTCTCCACAAATTTTTGAACATTTTTCGTTTGCAAAGTTAACTTATCAGTAGGTAAGTCAATAAAGAATCCTTCAGATACCTGTGATACAGTAGCGCAGTTCTTGGACACGATCAACAGTTGGAAACGAAAACGGGGGTTGACCTCTCTGAGTCAGATCATGTACCTCGATGACATGGTGAGGGAGGGCAGTGAGAATCCTGAAATCAATTAACTTTCATCAGGTACCAGGAAGATGACATCAAACATAGATACCTTGCTCTTCTAGCTACAAAAAATAGTATTCAAGTAAAATAATTCGTCATTACGTAAGGTACCTCCTACCAGAGGAGCGCTTGGAATAAACTACTTACTGGGGTTACATTATAAAACTATTAACACATCCACAGAGCAGAGTAGTAAAGCTGGATTCACATGGGACGGAAGAGGGTGGAAACGGAAAAAACGGAAAGATGAGAAAACCAGTGGAGGGGGTAGCCAGAGTCGGTGGAAGGTCACATGGATGATGGACGGAAAGGACGGAATGATAATCTTCCTCCTGGAAGCCTCTGAAATGATAACCTCTCTCTGATCTGTTGACTATGTTTTGAATTTGACGTTCAATTCCTCGTTGAAATTAATTTTGTATTATAAAAAGAAGAAAAAACAGCAAGAAAAGGAAAGCACAACAAACAAATGAAGCGCGAGTGTGGAACCTCAGGGTCAGGTGCCTGATTCTCATTTGCAACAATTGATTGTTTTTTCCAACAATCGACAGTTTCGATGGTTTTTTGGTTTTGGCAACAAAGGAGTAATATTGCTCTTGGAATTTTCAATTTGCCCACATGCTCATTTATTATTAAGAATGCCAGCTGAACAATGTTTCTAGAAAATTCACAGTTGGGATCTGCAATAATTCTGGGAATAAATTATCACAATTCTTCAACGCGTCATTCGGGTTGATTGTATCAAAACAATCGATTTTTGGCTACTATTGACAGTCGGCCACCCCTAGTGCAACCTCTACTCGTGGTTATCATTCCTGACCACTGCACAGGCGCACGGGAGATGGACGACGGTATGAAAATTCCTTCTACTTACAGGTTCTGTTAAGATGGCGGCCACCATTCTCAACCAGGGAAAATCAGCCAATCAGATTGTGATATTTCTTTCTGTCCTTTCCATTTCCACCCTCTTCCATCCCATGTGAATCCAGCTTAACACCCTGCATTCTACTTGACAACCAGTGTCCACAGGTAAGTATTATACGATGTAACTTATCCATGCAGTGTCAGTGGATCAACTTATTCGAGTATCCATGAGCAGATGAAAGTAATTGTTCCCCACATTTGACTATTGTAACATAACCCTGCATCCAGGTTTCCTTTTTCACGAATATTTGCGAAACAAAATGAAATTTGGTGCTACAACAAATTGGAACAATTACCTACATTTAAATAACAAATAATCGGATTAAAAAGAGAATGAAACAATTTTTTCCAAAGATCATTCCGAATTTTGACTTAATAATTATTGTAAGAAAACATATTTCAAGTGGATACTAATTTGACTTCAGTTGTTATTTATGTAGATGACACCAATTTTCTGCTAATTGGTTGGAGCTCAACGAGCGAATGTAATCGTATCTGCCAGCAGAAGTTTGAAGTTCTGAAGCTTTGGCATATTGATAACAAACTCATACTCAATAAGGATAAAACGAGCTGTGTTTTGTTTAGAAGGAGAACTGGTGTCATCCAGGTGGCCTTCCACCTTGACTGGTCTCTTGTGACTGCCACAGCAGGTCATGTTTCTGGGACTCAAGATGGAGGCTTCCCTCAAATTCCAGGGATGTGCTGATGGACTGGCGTCCACGCTCAGTGGCGCCTGTTTCTGTCTCCGTCCAGTGGTTTATGAGTCTGCTCTGTCTTTTCAATAACCACTCTTAATACCGCCTACTTGAGAAAACTCGTTTCTTCTTTTTCAAAATGTAATTTTTCTCAACTATGCAGTTCATTATTGCCAACAAGATATCGTCCTCCACTGGTGTCATGAACTGAACTACGGAAACGAATTGAATGGAAAATCCCTTTCATGTGTAGGCAAGGACTGTTCAGGCAAAACCTCAAGGCTCGGCAGTAAGTCCAGTCCTCAAGGGTCGACCTGCACGTGTGTGGCCACCTTAATGGGACAGACTGTACCCACCACCTCCAAGGATGCACCAATGGTCTATCGAATGTGTAAGGGATACCTACCTGTCAGGAGGTGCCGATGTCGCAGCTAAAGGTTCTTCGCAGGTTTGGATTACTTGGCTGTCAAAATGATGCACTGAGATTACTCGAACCATTCTCTGTGACAATAGAAATGTGAATATAATTACCCAACTTGATAATAATGTGTAATCAACATACGATTAGAAGTATGCAATGAAAATACTTGTTGTTGGAGCAGGAATTGATAGCCCTCACCACCGCCCCTAGCGGGAGTGGTTGTAAACTGTCAGTCCTCTCTCTCTCCATCTTGTCCGCTCTCCAAGCAACAAGTCGCTCCCCAAAAACCGCCTTTTTTCGCTTCTAAAACCGCTCAAACCAACCCATTTTTCATTATTTTCATCACACATTGCTTTGGGAAAAGTTACAGTTAATTTGTTTAGTTGTTTAGTTTCATACGGAAATTATCCTCCCACATAAAATCTCGCGAGTTTGGTTAGAACTGTGCCTTTCCACGCCTTCATCTGGTTTTCCTACTTTCTGCTGGATCTTCAGGACACCTCCCCCGATTGGACCACCGCCTCCAGGGGCCCCTGAGGTAAACGCAGCACTACAAAAAGGTTCAACAACGATATATCTTTGATTTTCCTTCCTTTCTCGGATAACCTGCCTACCTCGAATCTACTCGTTTTATTTCCCGTTTTTTCCTAAACCATTATTGATCCGGTCCTATTGAAAGCAGTCCACACCGCAAAATTAGATAAATCAGTTTAATACTAGTTATGTTCCTACGATCAATTTAGGATATTACAAGTAGTATTTCCGTGCAAATACAAAACTTCTCACGTACGCAGAGAAAAAATTCAAAAAACGCGCGAAGCACGTCTTTTTGAAAAATTGCGGCCACCGACAGCTGGCACCAGACTTGCCCGAATCCTTCCCCCTCGCCACCCCATCGCCGAACCTCACTTTTTTCGTGAGAATCAAAGCGTAATCACGTGTGCGGTTTTTTCTCTTCATATTTTGCGTTTTTTCGTCGTTGTTCAGCATTAAAACAACGTTTTTTTGCGGATATTTGCGTCGGATACAGGTTTTTGAAAGTTTTCTTCAAACGGTAAGTCCGATTTTATTTCAATTTTGGGAGTCTGCGATGTTTAGGAGATCGCGTTCTCGCTCGCGTCGTCCCCATCGGAGGCGCGCGGACTCGACTCATCGTGAGCGCAATGAGGAATTTTCGAGAGAAATTCGTTTCTCTCGTACACGATCCGATCGTGTTTTTCCGGATACTTCACGTTCGCGAAGGCGTTTGCGATCTCCTTTGAGTCGGAATCCCCGTGGTCGGCAACGACGCAGTTCTCCTCGGGATAGTGACCCCGACTTTGAGTCAGGGAGCTCCAGTTCATATTTTGACGGCGACGACGACTTCGAGTCCTCGCATTTCCCCGTTGATGATTGTTTTCCGGATGACCCTCAAATGGGTACAGTCCGAGAGGGAAACCAGATACCAAGTGAGGCTACCCACACTTCGAGTGTGGGGGCCAAGGTGACCCACACTTCGAGTGCGGAAGCCAAGGTAACCCACACTTCGAGTGTGGGAGCCAAGGTGACCAACACTTTGGGTGAGGACACTGTGGTATCGGGTTTATCTGATGATTTTGCGGGATTTCCTCCACCTGCGGAAAGTGCTTGTCAAGGGGGGCCAGTGGCGGGTTCTATGAACCCTGATGTGGGGTTAGACCCCACATTGCTACAGGCGTTGGGGGTGAATCCTCAGATTACCCCTCCCCCCGCACCCCCTTTGCATAGCAGCATAGCAGCCAGATGGACTCATCATTTAATGAATGGACTCCCTTCGGATACGTTTTCTGCCCTTCGGGAGAAATACGTGGTTCCGTCCAACCTTCCTCAGTTGAACCCACCACGATTGAACCCAGAAATTGGTGTTTCAGTCAATAGCACGCACAGAACGGTGGATGCCTGTTATATGGGTTTGCAGGCGCAGTGCGCCACAGCTATTACACCCTTAGGTCTAGGCCTCACCAAACTGGTTGAGCAGGGTGGAGATGTTTCAGCTATTGTGGGACCAAGCTACGAACATATATGTGATGCCGGTCGAGCAATGACTGCCTTGTTCTACGATATTAATCGTATCAGGAGGAGGTTAATTCAGAATGTCTGTTCGACTGTCCTGACAGAAATATCGAAAAATGTACCACCATCGGATTTACTCTTTGGGGACAACCTGGCTTCCCGTTTCTCAGCACATTCAGGTTTGGCTACCACTGTGAAAGGTTTAGTTCCTCTGAACCGTTTTCCTGTGAACCCATCTCGTCAACAGCAGCCACAGACCTCAGTAAGCCTGCAGAATAGAGGTCCGGGAAACGGGAGAGGCCGAGCTGCCTTAAGGGGTGGGCAGGCTCAGTCGAAGGCGAAACCCCAAGGGCCATCACAGATGGGCAGGACACTGCAGCCAGCCCAAAGGGACTTCCGTCGGAACAAGAGGAGAGGACAACAATGGCGCCATTGAACACAAAAGTGCCATCGTCTACTGCTTCACAGGCAGGGGCGTTGGGTGACCTCTGAAAGTGGTGGGGCACCATACCAGAAAATACATGAACTTGACCCTAGGATCACACATACCTACATACTTTTGCGACAAACAGAGGACCCAGTGGTGAAAAATCACATCTCAACTTCATTCCAGTTAATGATGAAAAAAAAAAAATCATTTCTGGGACTCGAAAAGATAAAAATGTTAATTTGTTACTAAAACGTTAAATATTCAATCTTTTTTTTTAAACGAAAAGCACATAATTTCTTAATTATAAAGACGAGATCATAAAAAAAAGTGTCTCAACAAATTCTACATATTAGTCGAAATGTCTATAAGGCTTTTTGAGGGTCATATTCCCTTTGATGACTTTTAATTGTCTTTTGCAACGCCTACGTAGCATTTATATATGAAAAGTTGTGGAACTGAAGAGCACCAGGCTGCCTATTGTATTTCCCCATACCGAAATGTTGAACAGAAACGAAAAAATACGATAAGAGGTAGGTAAGTCTAATCAGTGGTCAACTCCATCAGATCGTATTACAAAAAACACCAAGACGACTTGAAATGCAGGGAAAATGGAATGGAAAAGCGAAAATGATAAGAGGACCAGGAACGAAAACTGTCATTGTTTCAAGACACTTTAGGGAACACAGTAGGTAAAGAGCTCCAGAGAGACTAGTCATTTCGGAGAAAAACCCCTAAAGATAACAACAGTTGTTATCTTCCTAAAGATAACAACAGTTGAAGTTACTTCCTAAAGATAACAACAGTTGAAGTTACTTCAACAATATTTTAGAACTTCGTTTCAACTTACAATAGTTTTACTTTCATGCCTATGTGACAAAATCTCTGTGTAGCAAACGCCATCCACAACAATGATAACACTCCAAAAATCATAATTTTGCTGTCAATCAGCAAAATTGTATCATGTCAAGATGTAACCACCCTCCTGTTTATCAGATAAACTTTATCTCTTGTCGGTAAACACACAAAACACCTAATCGTGCAGTCTGGGCAACATACTGTGAAAATCTGTAAAAGTGGGGAGTATCCATTCAATTTTTAACCCATCTATAACTGATATCAGAAGTACTCCATGCGTTTACATCCTATGATGAGTCCATTGTTATACAATGAACTTTCATGGCAACCTGAACAGAGTATCCATCCATCTAGTTGAATCAAAACAAGTCATCACCAGAAAGAATAAAAAAATCGATTTTGTCTTCCAGGGCAGGGGCCGAGAAAGGGAGGGGATAAACTAAAATAACACTACTGCGCATGTGCGGACGAGGAAAAACTAAAAATAAACAACACGTTGGCATGACGACGCCGGGGTCTAGTAGGGTCTAGCCCCAGATCTTGGGAATTCGGGAGTGGAGAATCGATTGTTTGATACAAATCGATTGTTGGATACCTATCGATTCCATCTTACATCTTCTCTCTCGTAGCAGGCCATGGAGACAGCCTTGGGCATGGACCTAGTAGTAGGCATGGAAGCTAGCTCCATGGCCTCGGGTTTTACCATGGAAATTTGACATAATAACTGCATGTCAGTGTAGAATTATTTTTTACTTGTAAAAGCTCCATGCTTCCATGGATCATGAGTGAGTTTTGAGGAAAAAACTTTCTGCTAGGGATTTTTTCTACTTTGTGGAGAACACTTTTTGAAGGGAGTTTTTCCAACTTTGGGGTAAAAAATCTAGGTTACAGTGAGAGAAATTTTGCCGGGGCTAGACCCAAAGTGGCCTTATGGACGCCACGCCCCTGTTCACAGGTAACTCTACCACCAATCGGGGGTAGATTACGCCATTTCAGGCATAATTGGGAAAATATTACTAGCAGTAAGACAATTTTATCCTGGTTAAGAGGTTACGAGATCCCTTTTGCTTCTACCCCGACTCCTCATCCTTACAGAATCCCAACATCGTTGGTGACAACTGAGGGGCTGATCCTGATGCAGGCTGTGCAAACTTTACTGGATCAGGGCGTAGTTCAGAAATGTGAGCCTCATCCTTTTCAGGTAGTCTCTCCAGTTTTCTTGGTGGATAAGTCATCAGGGGGAAAGCGTTTGATTCTGAATCTAAAACACTTGAATTCATTCATAGAAGCCCCCCATTTCAAATTGGAGGACCATCGCACTATGCGGGATCTTATTGCTCCAGGATGTTTCGGATCCACCGTAGATTTGGCGGATGCGTATTATTCATGCCCAGTGGCCGAAACGTCAAGAATTTATCTTCGTTTTATGCTTGGAGATGAACTTTTTGAGTTCACTTGTTTACCCATGGGTATGTCACTCTCGCCATTTATTTTTACCAAAATGATTCGTCCAATAGTGGGTGCAATGCGCTCCAAAGGGATCACGGTGGTGAGTTACCTGGATGATTTTGGGGTATTGGGATCCTCACATCAGCAGTGCTTGGATCACGTCAAGGAGTTAATCCAGTTACTCCAGCATTTGGGTTTTTCTCATCAATGAGACTAAAACCATGATGAGACCCTCTCAGTGTTTCACTTTTCTGGGTTTCCAATTTGATACCGTGGGAATGACCATATCCTTACCTAGAGACAAACGGTTACATGTACAATCAATGCTGCTAAGTTTTTTGAAGAAGCGCAGTTGTTCAATTCGTCGTTTGGCTCAGGTCATTGGAACTTTGGTGGCAGCTTGTCCAGCAACACCATATGGAAAGTTATATACGTTGCATCTGGAGTCCATCAAAACAGGGTTTCTAAAGGTCAACAACGATGATTTTGAGACAAATATCTCCATACCAGATACGGTAAGAAAGGATTTGGGCTGGTGGTACGACAATATAATGTCAATCTCCAACCGACTGTATAATGGTGATTTTTCAGTCGTCATCACGACAGATGCATCCCTATCTGGGTGGGGGGCCACAAATGCAGCAGATAGAATACATGGGTGGTGGTCTCAAAAGGAGGCTTCTTGGCATATAAATGTGTTAGAACTTAGAGCAGTGGAGCTAGCCCTTCAACATTTTTGTGATGGAATTTCCAACTCTCGTATTTTACTGAGGGTTGACAATACAACTGCGATCGCCTGCATAAATAGACAAGGTTCAATGCGATCTGAATTTCTTTTCCAAATTACTGGTAGAATTTGGAATTGGTGTGAGGCTAGGAAAAATTTTATTTTTGCATCTTACATAGCCTCAGAGGATAATACCATTGCTGATGAGTGTTCTCGAATCCTGCCTGGGGAGTCTGAATGGTCCTTAGATGACCAGGTTTTTCAGGTCATTGTTGACAGGTTTGGGAAACCTACGATTGACTTGTTTGCTTCAGCGGTCAATACAAAATGTGATAGTTTTTGGTCATGGCATCCTGACCCTAGAGCAGCTGGAGTCGATGCTTTTACTTGTGTATGGTCAGACGTTAATTTTTATGCTTTCCCTCCATTCTCCCTTATCCTTAGGGTACTCAGTAAAATAAGAACAGAGGGAGCGACGGGGATTGTAATTGTGCCAAATTGGCCAACTCAATCTTGGTATCCACTTTTTACTCAGATGTTATGCTCCCAGCCTCTCTATTTCGGACCTGATGATGACTTATTGCGTCTGCCTTTTAGGGAGGAGCTCCATCCACAAGCCAAAACCCTTTCATTGATAGCAGGGATGTTGTCCGGCAGGCTTTGCTGAGGAGAGGAGTGCCAGACGCAGCAGTTACCACGATGTTATCGGCCTTATCTGTGTCGACATACAAGCAATACCAGTCCTGTTTCAACAGATGGTGGTCCTTCTGTAATGAAAATTATTATAATGTGTGGGAGCCTAAACCTCTGATCGTAATACAGTTTCTACAAAGTGTTCTCCAGTCCTCCAAAGTCTCATATTCGACTTTGAATTCTTACAGATCAGCCTTGGCGCTAATTGCACAACAACCTCTAGGTTCAAATCCACTAATATCTCGTTTCTTAAAAGGAGTCTCAAACTTACGTCCCCCTGCAGCTAAATATGAGGTTACCTGGGACCCACACAAGGTCTTAATGTGGCTAGAAAAATCCGTTTCGGAGCTGCAGCAGGTGGCTTCCAAGCTGGTGGTATTACTTTTATTGGCAACTGGGCAGCGCCTTCAGACGATTTCCTCTATTCAGTTGAAGGAAGTTACTATTTCACAGGAAACTGGGTTAACTATTTTCGTGAATGGTAAGCTGAAAACATCTGCAGCTTATAAGTGTCAACCATGTATACAAATCCCTTTTTTCCTACAGAGGCCTCTTCTTTGTATATCTTCGCTCATGCGACAATATTTGGAGTTGACCTCCCCTCTGCGACCTCCATCAGTTTCTGCTTTGTTTATTATAGCCAGGGACCCACACACAGCTGCTTCTCGTCAGACAATTTCAAAATGGGTTGGGTCAGTACTTAAGGAGGCTGGTGTGGGGGACTTGTTCAGGCCTCATTCTACAAGGCACGCTACTGTTTCGGCCGCCAGTAGGGCAGGGGCCTCAATAGACCAAATTTTCAAATCTGCTGGTTGGGCAGAAAATTCCAAGGTGTTCGCAAATTTTTATAATAGGCCCTTGGCTCCACAGAGCACCTTATTCTCTCACGTGGTTGCGACCACGCCACAGGCACCTAATCGAATTTAATGTAGAAAAACATCTCTTTTGCTTACAGGTCAAAATCTGGGTTTTCTTTGTTGAGGGGAGATCTGGAGAATTTTCACTTTGACTCCCTGACGACTTACTTCGAGGTCGTATGTTTTGAATGAGAAATTTTGATATTTGTTCCTCAAAGTGTATTTTTTATATTGTAACAAACAACTATGTTTTGGAGTTTTTCACACTTTCTGATTCTGTTTTTTCCTTTTGGATTCTGAATTTGTGGTTGAGGGTATTAAATTAGATATTGGACGAAATACTCATTTATCTTGTTCATTCGATACAAATCATTTGCGATGCCTCAAGGTGTTATCTCTGTGATTTTATGGTTATCTCTGTGATTTTATGATCTTGTTATTACATGTTTTTTTCGTTCACACTATCCAAAGTGTTGTCATTAAGGGAACAAAATTGTTCCTTAGGAAACAGATCCTATCTTCCTGCCCCTTTTTTCTGTTTTTCAGTGGTTGTAGGTAATCGCTGGAGGGGTTTTTTCGTTTCTGAAGGGCCATTTACAGTTTTTCTTTCACGGCCTTCCAAGGGTCTGGTTTGGTCGCCACCCCTACCTAGATCTTTCTGTCTCTGTACAGCTACTTGTAATATCCTAAATTGATCGTAGGAACATAATTGGTAAATAAACGAACTCGTGAAGTTCATTTATAATTATGTTCCGCAGATCAATTTAGGATATTAGAGCCCACCCATTTCCCAGCCCTTTACTGAGGGGTGGCTCCCTATCTTTAAACTAGTGAGGTTCGGCGATGGGGTGGCGAGGGGGAAGGATTCGGGCAAGTCTGGTGCCAGCTGTCGGTGGCCGCAATTTTTCAAAAAGACGTGCTTCGCGCGTTTTTTGAATTTTTTCTCTGCGTACGTGAGAAGTTTTGTATTTGCACGGAAATACTACTTGTAATATCCTAAATTGATCTGCGGAACATAATTATAAATGAACTTCACGAGTTCGTTTATTTACCAATTATAGGTATTGCCGATGAAAACGTCAGATAACTACAGTTGTTCTGAACCAGAAAACATATAATATGTATTCAACTTTGAAAGTAAAAATGTCTGAAAATTCATTGAATTCCCATTGTAATAAATTATCTATCGATTTGCCTAGTGGCTTCTAGCAATGCAGAGCTCATTGGTAACAAACGGAAAATTACTGGAGAAAGTTGTGAGTCGACAGAGAAAGAAACTTTGAAAATATCGCACCCTCGCTTCAATAGTGTTACAACTCAAAAATCCTCTTTTTAGAGTAAATGCAAAAAACTGTTTTCACCACAAATATCATTATTATGTGCTCGGAAGTCATGCCACAGTATGAAAAAGTCCTTCAAAGTAAGATTTTATACCTTTTTTGGTATACCTATCAATTCGATATTTTGTGATCGTAAAAATTAGCTCGTTTTCCGAGTAGTAACGGCTTTTATGATTCACCCAAACATCAAAAATGCTGGAATGTTTGGACTGTTTCGATGAAATTTATTCTTTGATACAACTCTGTTGATGAAACCAAGTTTTACTCTGTGCTGCGTCTAATTATCTGGCGAGGGGGGGGGGTGACTATTTCTCACGTAAATAATTAATAAATTACATCGAGTGAAACAGTTTTTTCAAACCAACTGGTATTAATTGACCTAATGCTTATCCAATGGGACGTCCGCTGGAATGAACTCATTACTTAACAATATGTTTGAATCATAAATACTATTACATTTTGACTTACCCTGAAAAAAGATTGCACTTCCAATCATTAATAGAGAATAGAGTCATCAACACTGTTACAACACAAAATATCACATCTACTGAACAAGAAATACGTGATACCCATCCGGGAGCTAAGTCACAACTGATGATAATATCTCGTCATATACGACCCTATGGAAGGATGGTTCGGATTCCACCTGAGTCGTCAACAACGATTTAACTGCATTCTGGCGGCGACTGGATCGATAGAGCTTTTTTCCTGAATCCAGTGACACCAATAACTCAAAACCGCCAAATTTTGAGTTTGTAACACTATTCTATTGTGTCATCATATTATGATGAAGCCATTTTGCCCATGGCTATCAATATCATACATGTAACGAGGGTTTCAAACTGAGTCAATGTACCTAAGGATACACTAGAATTTAAAAATTGCTCCGAAGGATACAATTATAGTGACCAACTTCTGATCATTAAAACTTGAATCTGACGTACTTCAAAGAGCATTGCAGGAGGAGGAGCATTGCTTCAAACGAGAAATTGCACTGATCTCTCCTTTCATTCAGCGTGTGGATTGAAAATTCACTAAACGACTTCTGAGGAGTGATGAGCAAGTGAGTGGAATCGTGTAGGAGGATAATGAGGAATTTCACCATGTCGGAATTTCCTATTTTTGACCCCAAAATCGGATTCAGCACTCGAAAAAACCCCTACGGCAAACTTTCAGCCCGAACTTCCTAATTTACGAATAAACAAAACAGTGTGGAAAATACGAATGTTTAAAAAAACCGGGAAATTGACGTCATCCTGGAATAGTTCATTTACGGCCGCTTGAAGCGCTGAGATTGAGAAATCCATAGTCCCCAGATGCACAATTTCACGAAACAGTAAAGTTCGAAATCGAAAAACTGAAGTAAAAAATAGAAAAAGCAAGATGGGGAAAATTAGGTTTCCCCTGTTTTTGTTTGACAACTTTCCTCTTAGAAAACACGATTTCGTCGTCCCAGTGGGCAACACTGGGAGGAGACGGCGATCCGAACAGCCCAATCAGCAAGCGTTCCCGCTTCACGTCCATTTTCCCAGTTAGTTTTGAAATTAAAAATTTTGACTGCCTCCCAAAAATAACAGGAGACTTATTTTCCGAAATCAGCCCGATTTTCATCTATCCCACACCATTAACTATTCAGGAAAAATGGAAACAGAATTCGATGAAATTCCTCATTTTTTGAGGAAGGGAAAGGTTGAGGTATGAGGGGGTAGGAGCTCTAGTGATAAGAAGAGCCGTACTACCGTAGCTCCTCCCCCTTTAATCATTATTCTTGGTGCCAATTAACAAGTGATCTCTCCGAGTTATTGGGCGAGCGAGTCAGCCTAACACTTGTTAAATGGAGGGGAATCATAAATTATGTGAAGAATGGAAGAAATGTTAAAAGGAACCGTGAGTTGAAGCGAAGGTTGAGATGTGAAGTTTGCCGTTCCTCCTCCGCCCGTCAGTTCTTTCATATTTTGGTTTTTCATTCACCACACTGAGTGTTTTAAAAGAGAATGGAAGAGCTGGATTAAGAGTGGTGGATAAGAATTCTAGTATGACTACTAGCCAAGCTACTTCCTTACCTCCCACCAGAGGCCTACAATCACAGCTCTCAGAGAGCCTCTTAACAGTAAAAGTTGTTCCTGTAGAGAATGTGTTAGTTATATAATTATTTGATGAATGAGTGATTGATTGATGTTATGTCAGTGAGAGTATATTGAGAAAAGCAGCTTTTCCGCTCAATCATTACACGTATCACCTTCCATTTCTTCGTTACTAGCTTAAATCCCTCCAACTCTCATCTTTTAAAGAAAGGAGTTTACTGACAATTGTGTTAACAATATACAATTACCTGAAATTCAGAAGAGCAAGGTCCTTGAGAACTACTAAGCGACTGACTGAACCTACAGAAGTACTGAGGGCTTGCTCTCAGCTCTACGAGAGAATAGCGAGGAAATGAATCATTCCCATGTACAGGGAAGCAAGTCACGCGAGAGAAACTAGAGCTCCACATAATATAGGTTGTGTACCTAATAATAAATCAAACGGTGCCTTGCACACCAACACCCAACAGTTTGGCCTGGACCATCCCTTTATCGATTAGTTGAACACCCAATTGAACCGATTTCACCAGCTCACCTCAAAGAAAAATACATTTCAACCCTCTATCCAACAGAAAAGCATTTTCTTTAACAATTGATGCACTTTTATATCAAACTAATTAGTACTCACATTATTTATGTTGAAGAACAAATTTACTTATCCACTTGACAGAGGAGGAGACAATTTCCGGGAGGAAAACGTCATTTAGGCGGCTCGCTTAAGAGCTTGCGAGTTGTAAGGCACGAATCACTTTCTTATTGAATAATTATAAAGTCTGTTTATCAATTAATCACTTTGCCTTCAAAATTACTTGAAATGTAACGCACACCAGCACTATTTTGCAACAAAATTTTTCCCAGACCAGGAGCAACAGCAACTTGCTATGGAGTGGGGATGATGTGGTTGCTGTTATTCCTCTTCTGTCTGGAGCATTCACACAAGACACATGTTATGTTGTATTGCTTCTCTCTTGCTTTCTCTCTTCTTTCTATGGTCCTATCCATGGACCTATGGACATGGATACTAGGTCCATGGTCCTATCCATCTAGGTCCATGTTTTTCCCACTCCCACCATGGAACAAGTATACTTCCATGCTCCCACCTTTGATCTTGATCCCGAACTCTGTTCGGCGAACTCACTTTGTATTCTTTTGTGTTTGTTTACTGCGTTTCGTGAATACGTTGGCAATTCCTTTAGAGAGTTTTTTGCGTTATTAAAAAACTGAGTTATTAAAAAACGTTTTGAGTTATAAACTTAAAAAGAGTTAAAAAGTTAAAGAGTTAAAAACGTTGATTGAGTTATTAAAAAACGTTTCGTTATTAGTTGATAAACCATAATAGTTGTTGTAATCAAGAACTATTCGTCTTTCGTTTGATCCCAAAAAGGTAAATATCTCTTTAAAAAGATGCACCGACATGAATTCAGCCTGACAGGGTCATGTTGAACCATTGTTTTTGCCTCAACTTTTGTGTACCTACCTATTTGTACGATTATACAATCTGAGGTTCACCCCGCCGTCGTAGAATATCTTAAAATTTAAGATATTTAATTATTCCTGGTTGTGATGAGCATTTTTCACAGAATGTTTTTCGTAGTTGTGTAGAAGATTGCAAACATTTCACGGTGATTAGGTACGATGATTCCATGTTTGTGAAATTACGAAATAATTAACAATTTATGGGCAATTAGCTAGGTTCATGCTAGTTTTCTGAATTTGAACCTCCTCGATTCAATCTATCGTCTCAATGAGGAATTTCACCTTGTCGGAATTTCCTATTTTTGACCCCATAATCGGATTCAGCACAACAAAACAGTGTAGAAAATACGAATGTTTAAAAAAACCGGGAAAATGACGTCATCTTGGAATAGTTCATTTATGGCCGCTTGAAGCGCTGATATCGAGATATCTATAGTCCCCAGATGCAAAATTTCATGAAACAGTAAACTTCGAAATCGAAAAACTGAAGAAAAAAATAGAAAAAACAAGATGGGGAAAATTAGGTTTCCCCTGTTTTTGTTTGATAACTTTTCTCTTAGAAAACACGATTTTGTCGTCCCAATGGGCAACACTGGGAGGAGACGGCGATCTGAACAGCCCAATCAGCGAGCGTTCCCGCTGCTCGTCCGTTTTCCCCGGTTAGTTTTGAAATCAAAAATTTTGATTGTCTCACAAAAATAACAGGAGACTTATTTTCCGAAATCAGCCCGATTTTTATATATCCCACACCATTAACTATTCAGGAAAAATGCAAACAGAATTCGGTGAAATTCCTCATTGCCTGTACTTGGAATGGTTTGGAACTTGAGGTGCCTGATCTGGTTTTGCAATATTTCGGTGTCTCTTCCTACCTTGTGTTGGTTACGGTGTTTTCCTACGTGATTATAATACTGTTTTGTTGGAAAATTAGCCTAGGTACTCATTAAAATAGGGTGTCTTGTTTTTCAGTGTGCGATGTTGATGGCGAGGTAACTTATATTATATTGGGTCTGTTTGGAGAGGCTGTCCTGAACGGTTCGGAGGGGTTCGGAGGAGTCAGGGGGGGTCCATTCGCCTCTATCTCTTCCCCTTTTCAGCTCCGGTTTGTTTCCAAACTGGTTCTGGACTGCCCTCTGAATAGACCTGGAATGTCCAGGTTAAAGTATTATTCTAATGACGTCAACAGTTTGACAAACACAACTTGATATAAGAGGGCAGGCGCCTTGAGGTTGCATCAGAGGACTAAAAGGTAGAATACGGATCACCTACGGAGTGCGAATACGGTTTTTAATGGCCTGGTTCTAGTACACACCATTGGAGTGTTAACTGGTGCGTCGTGAGTCAATAGGCGGGGGAAGGACTTCTACTCTTCCGAAATTGCAATCTAATGGCCTAATATATAACCGGAATAGTCCCTCAGATTCCACCTCATTTTAAAAAAATCTTAGGTACCTAGTCATGAAACAATAAAATTAATAAAACCAAGTAGATAATAACATTATTACACTAAAAATTAATTAATAAAACTAATGTGAAGCTTCAAATTTTTATTGGGTTATTTAACACTTCCAGTGCGGGCGTCTACCCGGGTAGACGGAGAGTCTTCCCCAGCCCACTGCCGTCTACTCGGGTAGACTGAGCCCGTTGCATTGACTCATCGCATTCCAAGGTTAGTAAGTTACCGAAATAACCGTTACAAGCGCCAGTTGGGCGGAAAATTCCTTCAATACCTTCCTGGCTTCACGCTAGATAGCGTCGGAAGCAGATTGGAAGGTTTGAACACAAGTTTCAGTCGTACCTTCGAGGCAACCCTTGTACGTTGAGTTTTTGCTCATTTCGTCGCAGTTATTTTACCTAGTTCTTTATATATTATTATTTCCTTTGCAAACACTGTTTTGTACGAAGACAAGCTGTGAAAAACGCGTCAACCGAGGGGCTATCCTGTAACTATGCATGAAAATCGTCCGTGATTCCTGTGATTCCCATTCTTATTCGTGATTGAGGTTCCATTTGGTAGTTGTACCGTTGCATCAGATGCAACGGTAGAAAGATTCTTTCTACAGAAAGATAATCTCTACTATTCTTTACCAAAAGATGTCACAAGAAACCCCAGGTCCATCAGGCCTACAAAACAAGACATCCACGACGAGTTTATGTATAAACTTGTCAGTGAAGTATAAAGCTATAGAAGTATACTTCTATAGCTTTATACTTCACTGACAAGTGACTTTCCATTATAATGAGATAAATATTCCTGATGTGATTACCACAGGAATGATTTCTGTTCATTACCTATCTAAAAGGGTGAATTCCTAAAAATAATGTTTTCTAAATATAATATGTCCTGAAATTTTTAGGTACCACCTTTCATTATTTACCCCTACCAATCAGCCAGCTTTCATGACCGATTGCTCCATTTATTTAGTTCCCATCATATCGCAAAACTGATTGATATTGTTTATCATGTATTCGGCCCTCTGAAACCATATTTAGTGCGTTATCTAGCATCTGTACAAAGATAAATAACATTATTCAGAGTAAACAGTGTTGAAGTATACACTGGCGGGAAGTGCATTGTGGGTTAGTATACACTGGGACAATGCCGCATGCGGCCGTCTACCCTGGTAGACGGGGGGGTTCGAGCACGCTCGGTCGGGCAGGTAGCGTGCAGTGGGTGGCGTTGGACGGCTAGAGGCTCCCGCATTGAAAGTGTTAAATGACATTTCAGAGACTTCTCGAAAAGAAATAGAGGTATCTATATTCATGGAACAAACTATTAATCATCCTCAATTACGTTGAGTAGGTAATTTCCAATCGTCCAAATCTTTTTTTTATATTCATTTTACTGTTATAACGTTAATTTTTCTTTCAGGATAATAAAGGGTCTGTTCGGAGTGGCACTCCGGAACCAGTTTGGAACCAAACCGGAGCTGAAAAGGGGAGGGGGTAGAGGCGAATGGACTCCTCCAAACCCTTCTGAACCGTTCAGGACTGCTTCTCCGTACAGACCAATATTCTTCATCATTATTCATTTACCTATTAACAATTCAGGATCGTTTTTTTCCAGGACAACAATGGAAATCGTTAATGAAAGACAGATTTTTGAAGAAGTTATTCGTATAGGGAAGTGTTTCAAAAGAGGATGTCGATCCCATTCATTACTGAATCTCAGCAGATGGAAGAGGAATTCAACGCCCTAGTAAGTTAGTATGTATATACAGTATATACAGCCCTAGTATACAGTATATATCTCAAATACATTAATGGACTATAAGACTACCTATAGGGTTACAGGTCTGGGGAATGTAGGTTTTAGATCCAGTTACGTTCTCGGCTTATCACCAAGGTGAGTAGAGGAGAGGTGTGCTCACGCTGCTGGGTGGGTGAAACGTGACGTCACCAGTGTCCTGACCACCAGCTGCAACTTTGTCTCCAGTACTCTGTGCTGGTACTTCCCTCTTGCGTGCAATACAATGCGTATTGCGTACTCTGTTTATAAAATATACGGTATTTCATACCGTTTGTTCTGTTCACATTTTGGTTTATGTAGTCAAACGCAACTTTCTTCAATTCAGAAAATTTTCAAAAATTATATTATTTTGAAGTAAGTAAAGTAAACAACCATTTAAGGTTGGATTTTCGTCCAACTGCCATTTCTGGCATTGCGGACGTAATCAGCTGTCTTCCTAAGGGAAGATCAGAATTTGATCTGATGATTTCGCTCATGGCTTCCCATTGGCCTCACCGCTCTGGGTTTTGACGAGGGGGAACTGCGACTGGCTTACCCGGGAATTTGCTCCCGAAGCGAGCCTCGAACTCACAGCCCCGCAACCGGTCCGAGTCTTTTCTCCAGAGACACATGTCGGAACTCGCTCGGCCACAGCTGAACCCTCATTTTGAAGTAATGTCCATTCAAAAATTGGTCACCAACGGGCAAGAATTATTGAAAAGACTATAAAACATTAAATTCGAGTAAAAATTTGAATTTGAAGGATTCCCTTTCAAATCGAATAATTTGAAAAAAAAGAGGCCTAATCTCCGTTCAAATTAGGGCTGACCGAAATGCGATCGATGGTTGGTGATTTTGATTTTTTTTTCTTTTTTTCTTCATATTGGATGGTGGT